>JAEIFX010000067.1:0-38775 GCA_018904325.1 Drosophila murphyi
CATAGTACTAGTCCAAGAACCTTGGGTGATTGGAGGAAAGGTTTGCGAACTAGGTAACAAAGAATATAAGCTTTAAGTAGCTGGCAATGAAAGTAAAAAACGCACCTGCATCCTCGCGAAAAAACATATAAATATTTTTCTGATTCGTAATATTAGTAATGCTACTCAGCGGTAAGCCTGGAGCTCCAGTCAGTTCCGGTAAGGCCACTGTCTGCCTATATGGCCTACGACAGCGCCGGTCCGCCACCAGGCGAGACTACAAGGTCCCTCGTCCAGGAGTGCGAGAAGCACAAGATTGGCATAGTTATAGGGTGCGACGCCAATGCTCACCACACTCAGTAAGGGAGCACGGACACAAATTCGAGGGGTGAGTCACTCTTATACTTCATCCTTAATACTAACCATTTAGTATGTAATACGGGTAATGAAGCCATGGCTCCAGTTAAAAATAACCTTCATACCCAAAGCTGGGAAGCCATCGCACATCAGCGCCAAAGATTTCAGACCCATCAGTCTGTCACATTTCAAGCTAAAGACCCTGGAACGACTTATAAGTCTCCAACTCACAGCATCCATCGACCCCAGGCTTATGTCGGATTCCCAACATGCCTACAGGAAGGGCAGATCCACAGGTACTGCCCTTTGCTCTGTGGTCTCTACTATAGAGAAATCTTTACTCCATAAGGCGTACACCCTAATAGCGTTTCTCGACATTGAGGGCGCCTTTAACAACGTTACTCCGGCAGCCATAACTGGAGCTCTGCTGAGACTGGGGATTGACAACGGTACAGTGGGATTGATCAGTCAATTGCTTACTTGCAGGACTGTGATATCCACACTAGGGTCGTCAACTCTCTCCACGTTCGTAAGCAGAGGTACGCCACAAGGAGGCGTCCTGTCACGGCTGCCAAATCGTTACATACGCAGATGACGTTGCAGTAATTTTCAGGGGAAAATACCCACAAACTCTCTGTGACCTCATGACTAGTAAACTATACATACTTTCATGCTGGGCAAAAGAGAGTGGATTAGGGGTAAACCCAAATAAAACGGAACTGGTTCTTTTCACAAGAAATTACAAGGTCCCCTCTCTTGTCCCACCCTGACTAAATAATGTGAATCTGATCTTCAACAACAATGCCAATTTTCTAGGACTGACACTGGATAGGAAACTAGACTGGAACCTAAATATCCAAACACGGGTTAAAAAGGCAACAGACTGCCTAGAAGGGCTCAAAGTTAGCCCTAGCAATATAAACATATATATTGACAGTCAGGCAGCAATCAAATCCATCAGCTCGATATCTTCCAATTCGATATCAGTAACAAGCTTTTTATTAGCCTGATATGGGTTCCTGTTCACCAGGACATCGAAGGCAACTGTGAAGCCGATGAGCTAGCTGGAAAAGGTACTATCCTACCACTCCTCGCGGACAAGGAAGATATAAGTATGCCTCTAACTACCTGCAAGCTCAACATCAAGGAGGAGTAGTAAATGCCACCTGTGCTCGCATAGCACACCAGACATGGCCAATCATCAACTCCAAGCGCAGCAAAGAGCTGTGCAGTCTAAGTCGGACCAACTGTTCTGCAGTGATCCGGGCTCTAACGGGGCTGGTCAGCATTCATGCCAACAGACTCCAGGTGCCATACAATGACTTTTGCAGAAGCTGCATAGACGAGGAAGAAGTGGAATCTCCGGAACATTTCTGCTGCCTCTGTCCAGGAAAAGGCTGGCACTCCTGGGAAACTACTCCCTAACTGGTTTATCGAGCTCCGACATATGAGACCTGCCAAGATAGCGAAATTCATCAACGCATCTGGCTGGTCAAATATTTGACTGTTAGAACGCTTTGGAGGCACGACTGCTGGAGGAAACCGCCATGGATCCCAATCGGTATCACAACGGGCCAAATATGGCCTAAGTGTGTCAGCCCATCGGGCTGACAGCCGATATAACCTAACCCAACCTATATAATGAGATGCAACAAGAAAATAAATTATAAGGAGAACGAGGAAACTATATGTCAATTCGCGGCGGATTGCGCTTTGAAAGCTGCTTAGTCCTTTTCCAGCGAAATTCCTTAAGGTTTCTGAAAAGGATGTTAGGCAGAAGAGGAATCAGGAAACCATATGTAATTTCGAGGCGGATTACGCTTAGAAAGCTGTTTACTCCTCGTCTAGCGAAATTCCTTAAGGTTTCTGAAAAGGATATTAGGCAAAAGGGGAATTCGGTATATGCATAAAACAGTCGTACCGGTAGCGCTGAACTTATCCAAAGTTAAATTAAAGGGGATGGCTGCAGCACAATACTCCGCAAATCTAATAAACAACCTATAAAACCTTCGGAGTAATAAGTTAACAAGGAGTTAAAGGTATGAACTATTATTTGACAACGTAGTTATATCCAATAAGAATTATAATACATCCAGTAAGTCAAAGTCTACCCCACTAGCTATTAATTAATTATCAATCAATATTAATGTAGCATATAACCTGGTATTTGACGAGCAGATGTTAATGTAGCTGACAAGAGGTGTGCACGTACTGGTTCCGGCTGTATGATCGGTAGTTGGTCGGCATTCCTTAAAGTTTATTATGCTTCCTGTGTATAATACTAATTAAAAGATATCGCGTGCGGTTATAGTACAAACAAATTACTGGAAAGGGGAAGAGAGGAAACGGGAATAGCAACGATCTCATTAATATAATATGGAGGCGACAATCCCGGGTTTTCGGCGTCTGAGCTGGGCTGATGTAATTGCCACAGCAGATGCCTACCCTACCTATATAATCAGGCACCTAAACATAATAATATTTGATGATCCCTAAAACAACGACTACTTATTTCATCCTCAATTCAGAGTGCGTTGCATGACTCCCAAAAAAAAAAAAAAAATTCACTTATTCATTTTAACAATATTCTGATAACAGGTATTAATTTATTTTAATTTTAGTCTACGGGTGATTAATTTTCATTTTGTAACATCTAATATTTTTATATTGGACATTATTCAAAAATTTTAAATTAAAATTTATATGAGCTTGCAGCACTTAACTAGAAAAACAATAATATGAAAGAAATTATTTGGTTTAATATAATACAAAGTAAGTGCAATAGATTTTAATATGAATTATTTTTACCAACTTATTATCAATAATATTTAGCCAATTAAACCTTTTATTTTACTGATCTTTGATCAGAACGCAAAAAATGTAAGTATACAATATAATATTAACTATTATATAATAAATTGATTTTTTTCTTAACTATTTAAATTTTTAAATTTTATTTTTTTTTTTTTTATAAACTTAAATTCAAATTTATATTATTTACTTATGTAACATATATAAACATTTTTTCTTTTAAATTGTAAATTTAATTTATTTGAATTTAATTCGAAAAAAAAAAAAAATTAGAATGAAATAAAATAAGAAATTTATCTCGGAACATAAGGAGTATTAGGGCGAAACCAAATTATTCATTTATTTAATTTAGTAAATTATTTTCTTATTTCATTTATTAATTACCTATATATATATATATATATATATATATACACATATATACGTATATATATATATTACGTTTATATATTTAATATTTTTTTTCATAATATAAATAACATATAAAGTATACTATATTATTTATATTTTATTTATTTATATTTGTCAGAGCGAAGTTTCCCCTCGTCTGGGAATGCCTGAGTAAGAAAATATTGCGAAGTACCACCTCCTTGTATGCCAATTCACGCAAACTATCATAATTCAAGTGACCACATCTGTTATATCACAACTTCTTGCATCAAAATTTACAATGCTTTCTTGCTTCGGTTTGACCCTCAGACATGAAATTGCCTGTCAACTTTGGCACGTAAGACCAGTGTACACAAATCCGTTTTCAATTTAACTTCGCCTCTGCCTTCTGATTGCAAGAAGCCGGCGTCCACAAAACCGATTGTTTCGGTATGCGCCTCAAAATTTTAAAACATTTGTTTATCACAACACGACCAGGTCTGGCCGTCCTTAGCAATTTCGGTCTTCCAGGTCCAATTCGTGGGATCTGTTCTTCCTTCAGCTATTTGTCATCCGCACTACTTTGTTCAGTAGCATCTGAGCGAGATGTGATGTCTTCCCCATCATCATCCTCATCGTCAGCTTGCTCAACTCGATGCCCTACATTTGACATATCAAATGTTATCGCTTCGCCCTTTGCCTGCTCCAAGCATCTTACCTCGTCAAAGATAACATCTCGTTTGTCGACCACTGTCTTGGATTCTGCATCGTAGAGCCGATAGCCTTTCGCCTGCATTGAGTAACCGACCATGCGGAATTCTTTCCCCTTGGGTTTAAACTTGCCTTTGTGATGACCCTTGTCCAGTAACTAAGATGGCTTATCATTGGTTTCTTACCAGTCCACGCTTCCATTGGTGTCATCTCGATCAGTGCCTTTGTGACTGCACGATTACGTAAATACACCCGCTGTGTTTACTGCGGTTGCCCACAGTGACTGTTCCAATCCTGACTGCTCCAATAAGCATCTAGCCATCTCCACAAGTGTAGGATTAGCTCGTTCTGCCACACCGTTTTGTTGTGGAGTGTACTCCACCGTCAATTGCCGTGCAATTCCTTTGTTTTTCAAATATTCGTTGAACCTTTTCTTTACGTATTCGTGCCCGTTGTCGCTGCGAACACACTTGATCATATTTCCTGTTTGACGCTCTACAAAATTTTTGTACTACATGAACTTGTGAAAAACCTCGACTTTTCCTTTGAGGAAATACACAAAAATCCGCCTTGATTTGTCATCAATGAACGTAAGGAAATACTTAGAGACGAAAAGAGACCTTGATTCGAAAGGGCCACACACATCAGTGTGCACTAGTTCCAGAAGTTCTTGCGCTCGGCTTTCTGTTGATCCTGGAATTGGCTGCACGTGAACCTTTCGTTGCAACACATCAACATTTTCCTTTTCTTCGCACCACCGCCTTGTATGCCATTTCACGCAAACTACCATAATTCAGGTGGCCATATCTGTTATGCCACAACTCGCTGTCTGACTTAACAACAGCATAAAATCTGTTACGATGATTTTCAAACTTATACAGATTTCCTAATCGCTTGGCCTCGAGTATACATTCGCCGCCTTTAAATGCTCTTGCACTTGTTGCATCAAAATTTACAATGCACTTTCTTGCTACGGCTTGACCCTCAGACATGAAATTGCCTGTCAACTTTGGCACGTACTAAAATTTACCTTGCTATATGATTGCAAGAAGCCGGCGTCCACAAAACCGATCGTTTCGGTATGCGCTTCAAAATTTTAAAACATTTGTTTATCACAACACATTGCTGTGCTCTCTTTCCTCTCGCCTTCTTCCTTCAACTTTATCTATAGAATTTCAAACGTTGGAAGACTGTCGAGCGTCTCGATGGCGACAACGAAATTCTCATAAAAATCTGGAAGACTGGGAAGCAAAATAATGACCTTGCTATTCCAACTCCGGGAAGCTGATCCACGATTTCATTAACTGTGATCAAATAGCTAGCCATGCTTTGCCAATCCGCCATTCGTGAATTGAGCAACTGTTTCTAAAGCGAGACTTTACGAAACGGCCCGCTTGGCTGATGAATTTCGCGCAACTTAGTCCATGTCTCCTGCGACGTTATGCAATTCTTGATGTATCCCAACGGCGATGCCTTAACACTTAGCGTGATCGCTGCCAATGCCTTACGATCCAGCGCATTCCAGTTAATATTTTCGACCGCATCAGACTCCGTGAGTTCCCCGACGCAACTTCCCATAGATCCGCATGAATCAACACGCTTCGTATCTGTATGCTACAAGAATCATAATTCTTTTCTTCAAGCTTCTCAATTTGTTACAATGCACTCATTTTTCTATTTCTGCTACGCAATTAACATGTACATATACTAACCTGCCGATTTTTTATTTTGAACACATCCGTGTTCGTAACTCTATATATTGCCATCCAATTTTTTCTTTAATAAAGCTTGTACGCGATGTAGAAAATCTTTTATGGACATAGTGGCCTTGCCGGTAAACCTAATTTTCTAATTATCCATTATATGACTTATCCGATCTGGACGAATGTCAGAACCTAATCTTACATTAACAGGTGTTACTGCAGCTGCCGAATGCGATCTATCACCACCAGAATGAAGAGAGTTTTCGAAATGTTGTGCATGATTGGTTGTAGAAGCATTCATTGGCTTTGAGTGAAGCAAGAGGTCGGTACCATTTTCGAAGATAAACGAAGGGATTGCTCTATCGTTTGATTTGGTACCTCTTACTGCATGGTTGTTGAGCCCTGCGACAAATTAATATCTTCAGAGTTGCGCATTTTGACTTGATAGGGATTTGTAACACGTTTCGCTTGAGCTCTGGTCTGAAAGGACTGAAATGTTGAGGGCATTCTTGAATTTGACGTAGAGGGTCCAGTGGGACTAAGATTCTCAGTTGAAGCCGAAGTTAGGCGTGTCAGGCTCTGCGTGCAAATTGGGCACACCTTCTTTTTGCCGGCTTGGGAATTGAAGCACGGTCTATGAAAGTAATGTCTGCAAGAGTCTGCTAATAACTGACACTGGAAAACTATTATTTCAGAACAAATGCAACCGTGTTTGCCTGTGTTACTAATTCGAGTCCGATCTTCTGTACTATGAGACAGAACCATCTCGGTAAATGACTTGCGAAAATTTGAATAACTAGAATTAGTTTCTTTCGTTTGATTTTGTACTTCAGACAGAGGCCGCACGTGAGATGGAGTTACATTCGCTAGGTTGGCATTTGGACTAACTCTAAGAGCTTCTGAAAGGGCTTGGACCAACCTGTTCGTTTGGTACGCCAAACTGGTAGCAATGAGTCTGGTTTGCTCAACCATAGCCACTCTTATAGTTTCGGTCATCGATTGTTGAATCGATTACATGTTTGGTATCTCTTACTGAATGGTTGTTGAGCCCAGCGACAAATTAATATCTTCAGAGTTGCGCATTTTGACTTGATCAGGATTTGTAACACGTTTCGCTTGAGCTCTGGTCTGAAGGGACTGAAATGTTGAGGACCTTCTTGAACAAATGCAACCATGTTTGCCTGTGTTACTAATTCGAGTCAGATCTTCTGTACTATGAGACAAATTCATATCGGTAAATAACTTGTGAAAATTTGATTAACTAATTCTAGTCAATAGCTTTTTAATTTAGACATCTAATTTTGATAGAGAAGGAGCAAAAGAAAATTTAAGATAACCAAATTGTTCGTAATCACGATATCGCTAATAATATGAGAGTCATGCCACTGACTGTAAACAAGAATAGATTTCCCTTTAGTTAAATAATGAGATGCAACAGGAAGGAAATTATAAGGAGAAGCATGAAACTATATGTCATTTAGCGGCGGATTGCGCTTTGAAAGCTGCCTAATCCTCGTCCAGCGAAATTCCTTAATGTTTCTGATAGGGACATTGGCAAAAGGGGAATCAGGAAACTATATGTCATTTCGCAGCGGATTGCGCTTCAGCGAAATTCCTTAATGTTTCTGAAAAGGATACTTGGCATAAGGGGAATTCGGTATCTGCATAAAACAGTCATACCGGTAGTATCCAAAAAATTTTCCAAAGTTCAATTAAAGGGGATGGCTGCAGCTCAATACTCCGCAAATCCAATAAAAAACCTATAAAACCTTTGGAGTAATAAGTAAACAAGGAGTAAAAGGTATAAAATATTATTTGACGGAGTTACATCCAATAATAGTTATAACACATCCAGTAAGTCAGAGTCTACCTCACTAGCTATTGGGATTAGAATACTAGGCCATGAAATCTGTTGAATTGTCCTGGATCCGTAGCATATTCCAATAAGATAAGATAAGATGTCGAACGTTAAGTGTCAGGTGTTTTGACACAAATTCTTTAATTGAAGTTTGGTCCGATTGGTTCAGGCCGGTTCGAGGCATTCGTGCCATTCGGGCCATTCGGCCATTCTGACCTTTCGAGCCCCACGTTGGGCGCCATTTTAATTAATATTAATGTAGCATATAACCTGGTATTTGACGAGCAGATGTTAATGTAGCAGACAAGAAGTAGTGCACGCACTGATTCCGGCTATATGATCGGTAGTTGGTCAGGGTTCCTTAAAGTTTCTTGCGCTACGTGCTCGTTGTGTATAATGCTAATTTAAAGATATCGCGAGCGGTTATAGTTCGAACAAATTACCGGAAAGGGGGAAGAGAGGAAAAGGGAATAGGAACGATCTCATAAATATTATATGAAGGCGAAACTCCTGGGTTTTCGTCATCTGAGCTGGGCTGATGTAGTTGCCACAGCAGATGCCCACCCTACCTATATCATCAGGCACCTAAACATAACAATATTTGATGATCCATAAAACAACGACTACTTATTTCATCCTCTATTCAGTGTGCGTTGCAAGATTCAAAAAGAAAAAAAATTAATTATTAATTGTAACAATATTCTGATAACAGGTATTCATTTATTTTAATTTTAGTCTACGGGTGATTAATTTTCATTTTGTAACTTTTAATATTTTTATATTGTACATTATTCAAAATTTGTAACTTTAGATGAGCTTGTTGCACTTAACTAGAAAAAAACAATACAATAATAGGAAAGAAATTATTTGGTTTAATACAATACAAAATAAGTGCAATAGATTTTAATATGAATTATTTTTAACAACTTATTATCAAAAATTATAAAGCTAATTAGACCTTTTCATTTTACTTATTTTTTTGATCAGAACGCAAAAAAAATTTAGGTCTACAAATTCAATAGTTAATATAATAAATTCATTTTTGGCTTAACTATTTAAATTTTTAAATTTCCTTTTTTTTTTTTTTTTTTGTAAACCCATTTTTACATTTATTTTCTTTATTTATGCAATATATAAAACAATTTTTTTTTTTAATTTGGATCGGATCAACGGTAAATAAATTCATTTTTAATCTTTAGGTCTGGCAAAGAAGACTGGGTACGAATCTTATTCTTTATGGACTCGTAGGCTGGGGACTTAAATTCTGATGAATCCAAGTCGACTATTAAGCTATTAAGAACAACAGAAGACAAATCTTACGAATACGTACGTGAATAGCATCGAGGACTATATTTTGGCTACCCGTTTTGTGCTGTATCTTGAATTTAAACCCTTGTAATTTAAGAGACCAACGGGATAGTAGTGAACTAATATCCACTTGGGTCATGATCCATTTTAAAGATGCATGATCCGTGATCACAGTAAACTCTTGACCTTCTATATAGGCAATACATTTTTTTACTGCCAAAAGAGCCGCGTAGCGCTCCTTCTCAGTGACCGTATACTGCCTTTGGCATCGACTAAGTTTCTTTGACATAAACGCAATTGGCACATCGTCACTCTCACTATTGGTCTGCATCAACACAGCTCCAACTCCAGTGTGACTAGCGTCACAATGCGTTGAAAAGGCTCAGTAAAGTTTGGTCTATGCAGTACCGGAGCCGAACACATGTGATTATTTAAGGACTCGAATGCCTGTTGAGCTACCTCAGTCCATTCAAACTTCCGTTTCGCCTTCAGAGTATCGGACAATGGACATGAAATAGAAGCATAATTTCTGATAAATTTATGATACCATCCAGTCATGCCAAGAAACCTGCGAACTTGTTTAACTGAGCATTGAATTGGAAAGTCCTTAACGGCTGATATTTTGTCTAGATCTGTACTGATAATGCCATTACAAGCCCCAAATACTTAACTTCTCGTCGGCAAAATTTACTTTTATCGACGTTAAGGGTAAGGTTAGCACGAGATAAATGTGATAAGTGTGTGTGAATAATCAGTAAGTCGACTAGGTAAATAAAGACTTCGTTACGCAAACGCGCTGGAACTATTTTATCCATTAGTTTGGGCATAGACTGAGGACCATTAGTGAGCAACGAACTCATATAAAGGACGCTCAGGAACTGTGAAGGCGGTCTTGTCGCGAGAGTTTGGGTCGAGAGGTATTTGCCAAAAGGCACCCTTCAGGTCAAGGCTCGTAAGAAACTCTGCTTTCGGCAATCTACTTAAGATACGATACATTAATAGCACCTTTTACGGTTACTTCATTAACCTTTCTGCTATCAATGCGTAACCTAACTTCTTCGGGCTTTTTCACTAAAACGACTGGGGACGACCACGAGCTGTTTGATTCCTGAATAACTCCGATTTGTAACATCCGATCGAGTTCCTCGTACATTTGCTTCTCAATAGCAAGCGATGCTGCATAGTGACGCTATTTTATAGGTTTAGCGTCGGCTACATCAATTACGTGTGACATTAAGGTTGTCCTACCCAATCCTTTCTCTGGAAAATACGGGAACAAGTCATACTCAATATTAGATGTAGTTTCTTCGTCAGAGACCATCTCAGATTTGGTTTCGGAAATGCCATTCACTTGTCGTCGCGGAACAACTGATTGGTTTGCTTTTAAAACAGATTGCGTGAAGATTTATCAAGTCCGAACTAGGTGACGCAAATTTTTCACTGATTTAGCAGGCTCATATAATATCTCATGCTGAATGTCAGCCAACAGGATGGCTCTTAAGGTCTCTACCAAAGACTTGTCAAACATGGGCTCGGACAGTTTATCAGGCCAATAAACTTCCGGGACACTTTTGTGGTTGTCAAACAAGTTATCATATCTGGCCGTCAACTGGAAATTGCCCTAAAATTTTTCTTTAATAAAGCTTGTACGCGATATAGAAAATCTTTTATGGACATAGTGGCCTTGCCGGTAAACCTAATTTTCTAATTATCCATTATATGACTTATCCGATCTGGACGAATGTCAGAACCTAATCTTACATTAACAGGTGTTACTGCAGCTGCCGAATGCGATCTATCACCAGAATGAAGAGAGTTTTCGAAATGTTGTGCGTGATTAGTCTGGCTTTGAGTGAAGCCCGAGGTCGGTGCCATTTTCGAAGATAAGCGAAGGGATTCCTCTATCGTTTGATTTTGTACTTCAGACAGAGGCCACACGTGAGAAGGAGTTACATTCACTAGGTTGGCATTTGGACTAACTCTAAGAGCTTCTGAAAGGCCGTGGACCAACCTGTTCGTTTGGGCGGCCAAACTGGTCGCAATGAATCGGGTTTGCCCAACCATAGCCACTCGTATAGTTTCGACCATCGATTTCATTTTTGGTACCTCTTATTGCATGGTTGTTGACCCTGCGACAAATTAATATCTTCAGAGGTGCGCATTTTGACTTGATCGGGATTTGTAACACGTTTCGCTTGAGCTCTGGTCTGAAGGGACTGAATTGTTAAGGACATTCTTGAATTTGACGTAGAGGGTCGAGTGGGACTAAGATTCTCAGTTGAAACCGAAGTTAGGCGTGTCAGGCTCTGCTTGCAAACTGGGCACACCTTCTTTTTGCCGGCTTGGGAATTGAAGCACGGTCTATGAAAGTAATGTCTGCAAGAGGTTGCTAATAGCTGACCCTGGAAAACTATTATTTCAGAACAAATGCAACAATGTTCGCTTGTGTTACTAATTCGAGTCAGATCTTCTGTACTATGAGACAGAACCATTTCGGTAAATGACTTGCGAAAATTTGATTAACTAATTCTAGTTAATCACTTTTTAACTTATATATCTAATTTTGATTGTGAAGGAGCAAAAGAAAATTTAAGAAAACAAGAAAAATTGGTTCGTAATCACGATATCGATGGTAATATGAGAGTCATGCAACTGACTGTAAACTAGAATTGAATTTCCTTTAGTTGTATAATGAGATGCAACAGGAAGTAAATTATAAGGAGAAGCAGGAAACTATATGTCATTTCGCTGCGGATTGCGCTTTGAAAGCTGCTTACTCCTCGTCCAGCGAAATTCCTTAAGGTTTTTGAAATGGATTCGATATATGCATAAAGCAGTCGTACTGGGAGCGTTTAGTTATCCAAAGTGAAATTACAGGGGATGGCTACAGCTCCAATAACCAACCTATAAAACCTTCGGAGTAATAAGTAAGCAAAGAGTAAAAGGTATAAAATATTATTTGACAACGGAGTTATATCCAATGAAAGTTATAGCACATCCAGTAAGTCAAAGTCTACCCCACTAGCTATTGGGATTATAATACAAGGCCGCGAAATCTATTGAATTGTCCTGGATCCGTAGCATATTCCAATAACAAGAACAAGGAGTCAATTACGAGAAGGATGGGATTTACATTTTATTGTACATTATTTGAAAATTATACCTTTAAATGAGCTTGTTGCACTTAAAAAAAGACAATTATATGAAAGAAATTATATGGCTTAATATAATACAAAATAAGTGCAATAAATTTTAATATGAATTATTTTTACCTACTTATTATTAATAATATTTAGCTAATTAGACCTTTTAACTTTATTTATTTTTGGTTAGAATAAAACAAACAAAAAACGCTAACGGAGCATGCTCAAGGTTACCCTACTAGGGATAGATCGCTTCAGGGAGCTTTTATAACGCAGCCAATTTTGTTGTCTCCACTTGTCATCCGGCGGCTTTAGCAAGCAAAACAGGGTCTAAAAGAAAGCTGATCCCAGCAAAAGCTGATCTTTTAAAATTTTTGCAGAATCAAGAAAACGTCGGTCGATAAGAATTTTTTTTAATCACGTGGCAGCTGTACAGATGAAAAAAGTAAATGGTAAAATTCTTTAAAAAAAGAAATACCATAAAAGTAATAAAATTACAGGTTAGAAAATATGAAAAGTGTTATAAAAAAAATAACAAGTTAAAATAATTACAAGAAAAAGGAAAACACCAAAACATCTCGAATATTGAGCGTACCACGCACCATCACGTGCCCTGCAAGTACGGCTTTAGCCTCGGAACTCTGGAAGCGAGAGGCACCGTTGCGCAACCAGTCCAGAAACCAACAGAACACCTTATCTGACTTATCCGATCTGGACGAATGTCAGAACCCAATCTTCCATTAACAGGTATTATTGCAGCTGCCGAATGCGATCTATCACCACCAGGATTAAGAGATTTTTCGAAATGTGGTGCCTGATTGGTTGTAGAAGCATTCCTTGCTGTATGGCTTTGAGTGAACGAAGGGATTGCTCTATCGTTTTATATTGCACTTCAGACAGAGGCCACACGTGAGAAGGAGTTACATTCGCTAGGTTGGCATTCTAAGAGCTTCTGAAAGGGCTTGGACCAACCTGTTCGTTTGGTCGGCCAAACTGCAAGCAATGTGTCGGGTTTGCTCAACCATAGCCACTCTTATAGTTTCGGCCATCGATTGTTGAATTGATTACATATTTGGTATCTCTTACTGAATGGTTGTTGAGCCCAGCGACAAATTAATATCTTCAGAGTTTCGAATTTTGACTTGATCGGGATTTGTAACACGTTTCGCTTGTGCTCTGGTCTGAAGGGACTGAATTTTTAAGAGCATTCTTGAATTTGACGTAGGGGGTCGAGTGGGACTAAGATTCTCAGTTGAAACCGAAGTTAGGCGTGTCAGGCTCTGCTTGCAAATTGGGCACACCTTCTTTTTGCCGGCTTGGGAATTGAAGCACGGTCTATGAAAGTAATGTCCCCAAGAGGTTGCTAATAACTGACCCTGGAAAACTATTATTTCAGAACAAGTGCAACAATGTTTGCCTGTGTTACTAATTCGAGTCCGATCTTCTGTACTATGGACACAGAACCATCTCGGTAAATGACTTGCCAAAATTTGATTAACTAATTCTGGTCAATCACTTTTTAATTTATACATCTAATTTTGATAGAGAAGGAGCAAAAGAAAATTTAAGATAACAGAATTGTTCGTAATCACGATATCGCTAATAATATGAAGTCATACAACTGACTGTAAACGAGAATAGAATCCACTTTAGTTATATAATGAGATGCAACAAGAAGTAAATTATTAGGAGAAGCATGAAACTATATGTCATTTCTAGGCGGATTGCGTTTTGAAAGCTCCTTAATCCCTCGTCCAGCGAAATTCCTTAAAGTTTCTGATAGGGACATTAGACAAAAGGAGAAAGCTGCTGTAGTCCTTAGGTTTCTGTCAGCGAAATTCTTTAAGGTTTCTGAATAGGATATTAGGCAAAAGAGGGAATCCGGTATGTGCATAAAACAGTCGTACCGGTAGCGTTGAACTCATCCAAAGTTAAATTAAAGGGGATGGCTGCAGCTCAATTTTCCGCAATTTTTCCTCCTATAAAACCTTCGGAGTAATAAGTTAAGAAGGAGTAAAAGGTATAAACTATTATTTGACAACGGCGTTGTATCCAATAAAAGTTATAACACATCCAGTAAGTCAAAGCTTACCTCACTAGCTATTGAGATTATAATACTAGGCCAAGAAATCTATTAAATTATCCTGGATCCGTAGCATATTCCAATAACAAATACAAGGGGTATATTAAGAGAAGGATGGGAGGTAAGATAAGATGTTGAACGTTAAGTGTCCGGTGTTTTGACACAAATTCTTTAATTGAAGTTTGGTCCGATTGGTTCAGGCCGGTTCGGGCCATTCGGGCCATTCTGGGCGTTCGGGCCCCTCGTCGGGAGCCATTTTAATTAATTCTAATGTAGCATATAACCTGGTATTTGACGAGCAGATGTTTATGTAGCCTACAAGAAGTGGTGCACGCACTGGCTCCGGCTGTATGATCGGTAGTTGGTCGGGGTTCCTTAAAGTTTCTTGCGCTACGTGCTCGCTGTGTATAATACTAACGAAAGGATATCGCGTGCGGTTATAGTTCGAACAAATTACCGGAAAGGGGGACGAGAGGAAAAGGTAATAGGAACGATCTCATAAATCCCGTCATTTTCGTCATTTGAGCTGGGCCGATGTAATTGCCACAGCAGATGCCCAGTCTACCTAGATCATCAGGCACCTAAACATAATAATATTTGATGATCCCTAAAACAACGACTACTTACTTCATCCTCAATTCAGTCTGCGTTTCACGTCCCAAAAGAAATTAACTTATTCATTTTAAAAAAGGTATGAGAGGTCAATTGATTAGGGTTAAATTTAAAAGAACAATTTTAATGCTGGCAAGTGTTGTAATTTTTTTTTTTTTGTTTCTTCACTTAATTAGTTTTATTTGTTTAATATAATTTGTTTGCACCAATAAGACTCAATATGGTTCATATTTTGATTTCACTTTATATGGACTTTGATAATTGGAATAATTAATTAATTTAATTTTTAATTAGTTATTATTAAATTTTTGTTTTTGTTTTATATTACAAAGAATAATATAAAAATAAATTCAACACACTATTAAAAATGGGTTAAGGTTATGCAAATTGTATGCATACATGCCGGATCGATTGATGAATCGACACTGTAGACGTAGGGGAAGCCCCAATCCTCTCCAAACCACCCACCAAAAGGCCCGGAAAACTTAGCTCATTTCTGCAATCTCACAGAGACTTTCACCATAGCATGCAATAAGGGTCTTAAGGCAGCTTGCCCTATCAGTAAGCCAATGCACAAGAAGAAACCACCATGGTGGACACCTCAACTAAATGTCCTTCGACAAAGTTGCAGGTCTCTCTTCAATGCAGCGAAAGCGCAAAACAACGACCTGCAATGTTCAAAATACAAATCAAGTCTGGCTGAATATAAAAAAGCCACCAGACGGGAAAGAAGGAAATCTTGGAGGGAATTCTGCACGGATATTGATTCAACTACTGAAGCTGCAAGGCTTAGGAAATGTTTTATCAAAAACCACACCCACACTAGGTTACCTGAAAAAGGATAACAACTCTTGGTCGGTCTCCAGTGAAGAGTCACTGGAAATCCTCCTTAAAACACACTTCCCTGGCTGCTCCGAGCAGACCCCGAGGTGCGCAGAAACCAACTGTATAGAGAACACAACTCTGAGGTCTCTCATACACAAAGGTAACATTAAATGGGCAGTGAACAGCTTCAAGCCGTTCAAATCTCCAGGCCCAGATCAAGTAAGCCCAGTCCAACTACAAAAGGCAAGAAATACAGCCATAAGCTGGCTACATGAGATCTTCCGGAAGATTCTGAAGACTGGTCGCATCCCACCAAAATGGCTCCAGTCAACAATAATCTTCATACCCAAAGCTGGGAAGCCATCGCATACCAGCGCCAAAGATTTCAGACCCATCAGTCTGTCATCTTTCATGCTAAAGACCTTGGAACGACTTATAAGTCTCCATCTCACAGCATCCATTGACCCAAGGCTTATGTCGGAGTGTTAACATGCCTACAGGAAGGTCAGATCCACAGACACTGCCCTTCACTCTGTGGTCTCTACTATAGAGAAATCTAAGGAGTACAACCTAATAGCGCTTCTCGACATTGAGGGCGCCTTTAACAACGTCACTCCGGCAGCCATAACCGGAGCTCTGCTGGGGCTGGGGATTGATACCGGTACAGTGGGACTGATCAGTCAATTGCTCACTTGCAGGACTGTGATATCCACACTGGGGTCGTCAACTCTCTCCAGTTTCGTAAGCAGAGGTACGCCACAAGGAGGCGTCCTGTCACCCCTACTATGAAACATAGCTATTAACAAACAGCTGTGGGACATGGAGGGGGCGGCTGCCAAATAGTTGCATATGCAGATGACGTTGCTGTAATTTTCAAGGGAAAATACCCACAAACTCTCTGTGACCTCATGACTAGTAAACTAAATATACTTTCATGCTGGGCAAAGGAGAGCGGATTAGGGGTAAACCCAAAATAAAACGGAACTGGTTCTTTTCTCAAGAAATACGAAGTCCCTTCTCTTGTCCCACCCCGACTAAATAATGTAAACCTGATATTCAACAACAGTGCCAACTTCCTAGGACTGACACTGGACAGAAAACTAGACTGGAACCTGAAAACCCAATCACGGGTTAAGAAGGCAACAGTCGCTCTATATATGTATGTCCCCACATATCGTTCAATGGCTATACACATCTATAGTCAGACCCATACTTTTGTACGGCGTCCCAGTATGGTGGCCCTGTTTAAAAAAAGAAAACCACCCTCTCTAAATTAAACAAGGTTCAGGGTATGGCTGAACTATGCATATCAGGGGCGCTTCGTACCACACCTAGTGAGGCACTTGACGCCATCCTGGACATCCCATGTCTGGAAGGACAAGGAATGGAAAATGCAACTCTCACGGCCATAAGACTCAGAGAATCTCTCGCCTGGGCAAATCAGAGCACTGGCCATGCCTCAATCCTAGAAGGGAAGTTAACCATCCCTTCAAAAACAGATTACTGCGTGCCAGTAACACAACTGGATACGCCCTTCAACATATGCTTCCCTCAAAGGGAGGAATGGGTTCATGGCACCCTGGTCCACCGGCAACCTTAACCTGCTTTACAGACGCCTCCAAACTAGACAACCGCGTAGGCGGAGGGGTCTACTCCGAGCAACTCAACATACAGTTATCATTCAGCCTTCCAACACACTGCATGTTTTCAAGCTAGGTACTGGCCATAAAGAAGCTATAGACTGCCTAGAAAGGCTCAAAGTTAGCCCTGCAATATAAACATATATATTGACAGTCAGGCGGCAATTAAATCCATCAGCTCGATATCTTCAAATTCGATATCAGTAACAAGCTGTCGCAAATCTCTACACGAGATGGCTAAACAGCATGTTATTAGTCACCAGGACATTGAAGGCAACTGTAAAGCCGCGAGCTAGCTAGGAAAGGTACTATACTACCACTCCTCGTGGACAAGGAAGGTATAAGTATGCCTCTAGCTACCCGTATGCTCAATATCAAGGAGGAGTATAGGCGCAGGTCATGCAGAAAATGGCAAAGTGCAACCTGCGCCCGCATAGCACACCAGACGTGGCCAATTATCAACTCCAAGCGCAGCAAAGAGCTGTGCACTCTAAGTCGGACCAACTGTTCTGCAGTGATCCGGGCTCTAACTGGGCACTGACTGGTCGGCATCCATGCCAACAGACTCCAGGCGCCATTAGATGGGAGAAGTGGAACCTTGGAACACTTCTTCTGCCACTTGCCCCACAAAAAGGCTGGAACTCCTGGGAAACTACTCCCTAACTGTTTTATCGGAGCTCCGACACATGAGACCGGCCAAGATAGCAAAGTTTATAAACGCATCTGGCAAAATTTATAAATGTTTGAATGTCATAAATGCTTTGGAGGCACGACTGCAGGAAGAAACCCCCCTAGATCCCCCTTTCGGTATCACAACTGGCCAAATATGGCCTAAGTGTGTCAGCCCATCGGGCTGACAGCCGATATAACCTAACTTAACCTAGTGATAGAATATTTAATATAGTTATTTAAGTTCATGGTTTTTTTTCTCGTTTAACGGCAAATCATTGTTGCTGATCGCACTCTTGGTTAATGCCGATGAAACATTTTGGAATATATTTTCCCCTCGAAGTAATTTTTTATTTGTTTGTATATTATTCGTTTAGTTGAAAAAAAATTTCTGGTTACGGACGATTTTCATCGCGTCCACATGTAACTTTTCTACATCAAAGTCGACGGGACTCGCACGACCATCCCTTTCGGCAGACAAAAAGTCAAGGCCAGCTATCAGAAAAATGTTTAATCAACTTACCAAAACGGCTCGACATTGTACTATATCTCGTAGAGGGCGTCGGGAAAAGCTGGCTTAAAAACAGAGGCATAATAAGAATAACTTAGGCAAGCGCACTACATTGTAACAGACGGAAATTAATCGAAGTAGTGCTTAGCAAAGAGCTTTTACGATAGCGGAGCATGCTTTACCCTACTAGCGATAGATCGCTTAAGGGAGCTTTTATAACGCAGCCAATTTTGTTGTCTCCACTTGTCATCCGGCGGCTTTAGCAAGGAAAACAGGGTCTAAAAGAAAGCTGATCCTAGCAAAAGCTGATCTTTCAAAATTTTTGCAGAATCAGGAAAACGTCGGTCGGTAAGAATTTTTTTAATCACGTGGCAGCTGTACAGATGAAAAAAGAAAATGGCTAATAATTCCTTTAAAAACAAAGCAAATACCATAAAAGTAATAAAACTACAGGTTAGAAAATATAAAAAACTATTATTAAAAAAATAACAAGTTAAAATAATTACAAGAAGAAGGAAAACACCAAAACATCTCGAAGATTGAGCGTGCCACACCTGACGCCCTAAGTAGCCTAGCCTCGGAACTCTGGAAGCGGAGAGGCACCGCCGCGCAACCACTCCAGAAACCAATAGAACACCTTATCTGACTTATCCGATCTGGACGAATGTCAGAACCTAATCTTCCATTAACAAGTGTTATTGCAGCTGCAGCAGAATGCGATCTATCACCACCAGAATGAAGAGAGTTTTCGAAATGTGGTACCTGATTGGTTGTAGAAGCATTCCTTGCTGTATGGCTTTGAGTGAACGAAGGGATTGCTCTATCGTTTGACTTTGTACTTCAGACAGAGGCCGCACGTGAGAAGGAGTCACATTCGCTAGGTTGGCATTTGGACTAACTCTAAGAGCTTCTGAAAGGGCTTGGACCAACCTGTTCGTTTGGTCGGCCAAACTGGTAGCAATGAGTCCGGCCTTGCTCAACCATAGCCACTCTTATAGTTTCGGCCATCGATTGTTGAATCGATTTCATATTTGGTACCTCTTACTGCATAGTTGTTGAGCCCAGCGACAAATTAATATCTTCAGAGTTGCGCATTTTGACTTGATCGGGATTTGTAACACGTTTCGCTGGTGCTCTGGTCTGAAGGGACTGAATTGTTAAGGGCCTTCTTGAATTTGACGTAGGGGGTCGAGTGGGACTAAGATTCTCAGTTGAAACCGAAGTTAGGCGTGTCAGGCTCTGCTTGCAAACTGGGCACACCTTCTTTTTGCCGGCTTGGGAATTGAAGCACGGTCTATGAAAGTAATGTCCGCAAGAGGTTGCTAATAACTGACCCTGGAAAACTATTATTTCAGAACAAATGCAACAATGTTTGCCTGTGTTACTAATTCGAGTCCGATCTTCTGTACTATGAGACAGAACCATCTCGGTAAATGACTTGCCAAAATTTGATTAACTAATTCTAGTCAATCACTTTTTAATTTATACATCTAATTTTGATAGAGAAGGAGCAAAAGAAAATTTAAGATAACAAAATTGTTCGTAATCACGATATCGCTAATAATATGAGAGTCATGCAACTGACTGTAAACGAGAATAAAATTCCCTTTAGTTATATAAGGAGAGAAGACGGCAAAAATTCTTCACAGGTACCGATGCTAGCTAAGACTCGTGCCCCGAACCTTGGACGTGAACTGTCTCCATAGTCTTGTCCCTGGGAAAGGACCGAGGCATGGTTCGAAGGTAATGGGCCGGATTAAGGTGTAATGCGACCCGTGTCGATAGTCAGCCAGGCGGGGGCCCTTATATAGCCGTCTTTTACCTGCACATCGCGGATGTCTGTGTAGGCGGACATGCCTTTCTCCGCAGGTCGTGGGAATCAAAATGCATTCTAATCTAAACAAAAAAACTCAAAAAAGAGCCCGGTACTCTCCCAAAAACGGCAGGAAGCAATCCCAGATATGTAGCGGAAGCAGTGGCTCATAAGCCTGGCCAAAGCGGTAACATGACAAAAATGTCGGAAGGCAAAGCACTTGTGCAATCTGCCAGCCAAAGTGGGTGCAAAGGGCGAAATACCATCTACCAGCGCTGCGGCTAAAAGGTTCAATTATGCCGACCGAAGAAATGCCGCAAGCATATCTAAAGCGGCAGAACTCGAATACAATGTCTAACCCACTGCCAAACTTCTGTGCAGGCGCCACCTAATAAGGAGGTGGAGCCAGGAAGCTGCACAAACGCTATTGAGGCGCCACCTAAGTAAAGATGCAGCAGCGAAGGCAAAATGCTGAGCAACATCGGAGAGAATCCCAATAGGGATCCCTGGAAACAAAGGCGTCGGAACCTAGAAGAATTAGTGGAAGTGGAAGCTCTTCCTTTGCTGATATTGACGAGCAGGTGGGCCACTACCAGTATGTAGAGATGCTGGATGGTACCAGGGAAATACAAAGGTCATCGCCTGCAGATGCACGCTCGGTAGAGCTCTATAAGGCTGCCGTATCAGAGAATGGCGAAGTCTACCTTGGGGCGAAGCTGGTTGCTGTCGACAGGATGCTGACGTAAGGACCCCGTGGCGCATCTGGATCCCGCCCTCATTAAAGGAACCGAACCAGGTGCTAAACTTATTGCAGTTATGCAACCCATCTCTACCCACAAACGATTGGAGGGTGGTGTAAAATTGAAGCCACTGATGGGCCGACAAATCAGGCAGTGCTGATTCTTAACAAAGAATCACTGGCCCTCATCAAAGCCGCCAAAGGCGAGCTCACCTTTGGCCTCGACTCCATTGCCGTAAAGGTATACAAATCGGATGCGATGGCCGGAGGCGACCCTGTTGTCTGTAACAAGACGGCTGAATAGGGTCCTCCTGCGGAGATCAGAGCAACCGATGAGGAGTTGGAGTGGGCCTGGCTACAAGTCTGACGCGTCAACTCTGGCTCGGGGCCTTGAGGCCCTTGTGTCACGAGTTGGACGAGGACGATTTCACGCTGTCGGATGAAGAAGACAGCAACAATACGGTGGTGGAATATCCAGATGTCCTTGAGACCACGGCAGATAAACCTTCACCACTGCATAGTAGCATCCGCTGCCCTGATGCTCCGCCTGGCTGGAGGCGGAGACGACATAGTACTAGTCCAAGAACCTTGGGTGATTGGAGGCAAGGTTTGCGAACTAGGTAAAAAAGAACTATAAGCTTTTAGTAGCTGGCAATGAAGGTAAAAAACGTACCTGCATCCTCGAAAAACACCTAAATATTTTTCTGCTTCATTATTTTAGTAATGTACAACACAGCGGTTAGCCTGGAGCTCCAGTCAGCTCCGGTAAGGCCACTATCTGCCTATATGGCCTACGACAGCGCCGGCCCGCCACCAGACGAGACTACAAGGTCCCTCGTCCAGGAGTGCGAGAAGCACGGCATTGGTCTAATCATAGGCTGTGACGCCAATGCTCACCACACTCAGTAAGGGAGCACGGACACAAATTCGAGGGGTGAGTACTCTTAGCCTTCATCCTGTAATACTAACCATTTAGTAATACGGGTAATGAACCCACCTTCATGATTAAAAATAGACGAGAGGTCATTGATCTGACCCATCATCTCACGATCTACGAGTGACCAGCTAATAAGTTGGGGAGGTGCCTGATGACCACTCCTTCTCTGATCACAAGTACATAGAATTCGAGCCCTTTCAAATCAGAAGAAGGCGAACTGGGAATTTTCGAACACCCAGAACCAGTTCACTCCACAAATCAGAAGAAAGCGAACTGGAAATTCTGAAGTCTCTAGTACACAAATGTAACCGGACCTTTTCAGGAACACCCACCGAAAAGGCCCAGACAAATGCCCAGCTCATCTCTGCAATCTCAAAATAACGACCTGACTTTCACCATAGATCTTCCGGAAGATTCTGAAGACTGGTCGCATCCCTACCAAAATGGCTCCAGTCAACAATAACTTCATACCCAAAGCTGGGAAGCCATCGCATACTCTAGCGCCAAAGATTTCAGACCCATCAGTCTGTCATCTTTCATGCTAAAGACCTTGGAACGACTTATAAGTCTCCATCTCACAGCATCCATCGACCCAAGGCTTATGTCGGAGTCCCAACATGCCTACAGGAAGGGCAGATCCACAGACACTGCCCTTCACTCTGTGGTCTCTACTATAGAGAAATCTCTCCATAAGGAGTACACCCTAAAAGCGTTTCTCGACATTAAGGGCGCCTTTAACAACGTCACTCCGGCAGCCATAACCGGAGCTCTGCTGGGGCTGGGGATTGATACCGGTACAGTGGGCGATCGTCAATTGCTCTCAGGCTGTTTCCACTGTCGTCAACTCTCTCCAGTTTCGTAAGCAGAGGTACGCCACAAGGAGGCGTCCTGTCACCCCTACTATGGAACATAGCTATTAACAAATTGCTGTGGGACATGGAGGGGGGCGGCTGCCAAATCGTTGCATATGCAGATGACGTTGCTGTAATTTTCAAGGGAAAATACCCACAAACTCTCTGTGACCTCATGACTAGTAAACTAAACATACTTTCATGCTGGGCAAAAGGAGAGTGGATTAGGGGTAAACCCAAAATAAAACGGAACTGGTTCCTTTCTCAAGAAACTAGAAGTCCCTTCTCTTGTCCCACCCCGACTAAATAATGTAAACCTGATATTCAACAACAGTGCCAACTTCCTAGGACTGACACTGGACAGAAAACTAGACTGGAACCTAGAATACCCAAACACGGGTTAAGAAGGCAACAGTCGCTCTATATATGTATGTCCCCACATATCGTTCAATGGCTATACACATCTATAGTCAGGCCCATACTTTTGTACAGCGTCCCAGTATGGTGGCCCTGTCTTAAAAAAGAAAACCACCCTCTCTAAACTAAACAAGGTTCAGGGTATGGCTGAACTATGCATATCAGGGGCGCTTCGTACCACACCTAGTGAGGCACTTGACGCTATCCTGGACATCCCATGTCTGGAAGGACAAGGAATGGAAAATGCAACTCACGGCCATAAGACTCAGAGAATCTCTCGCCTGGGCAAATCAGAGCACTGGCCATGCCTCAATCCTAGAAGGGAAGTTAACCATCCCTTCATAAACAGATTACTGCGTGCCAGTAACACAACTGGATACGCCCTTCAACTATACTTCCCTCAAAGGGAGGAATGGGTTCATGGCACTCCTGGTCCACCGGCAACCTTAACCTGCTTTACAGACGCCTCCAAGCTAGACAACCGCGTAGGCGGAGGAGTCTACTCCGAGCAACTCAACATACAGTTATCCTTCAACCTTCCAACACACTGCAGTGTCTTTCAAGCTCAGGTACTGGCCATAAGGAAGCTATAGACTGCCTAGAAAGGCTCAAAGTTAGCCCTTGCAATATAAACATATATATTGACAGTCAGACAGCAATCAAATCCATCAGCTCGATATCTTCCAATTCGATATCAGGAACAAGCTGTCGCAAATCTCTACACGAGATAGCTAAACAGAATATTATTAGCCTGATATGGGATCCTGTTCACCAGGACATTGAAGGCAACTGTGATGCCGATGAGCTAGCTGGGAAAGGTACTATCCTACCACTCCTCGCGGATAAGGAAGATATAAGTATGCCTCTAGCTACCTACAAGCTCAACATCAAGGAGTAGTAAATGCCACCTGTGCTCGCATAGCACACCAGACATGGCCAATCAGTAACTCCGCGCTCTAACGGGGCTGGTCAGCATTCATGCCAACAGACCCCAGGTGCCATACAATGACTTTTGCAGAAGCTGCATAGACGAGGAAGAAGTGGAATCTCCGGAACATTTCTGCTGCCTCTGTCCAGCACTTGCCAGGAAAAAGCTGTCACTCCTGGGAAACTACTCCCTAACTGGTTTATCGGAGCTCCGACATATGAGACCGGCCAAGATAGCGAAATTCATTAACGCATCTAGCTGGTCAAATATTTGACTGTTAGAATGCTTTGGAGGCACGACTGCAGGAGGAAACCCCCTGTATCTCATTCGGAATCACAACGGGCCAAATATGGCCTAAGCGTATCAGCCCATCGGGCTGACAGCCGATATAACCTAACCCCGCCTATATAATGAGATGCAACAAGAAGGAAATTATAAGGAGAACTAGGAAACTATATGTCATTTCGCGCCGGATTGCGCTTTGAAAGCTGCTTAATCCTTGTCCAACGAAATTCCTTAAGGTTTCTGAAAAGGATGTTAGGCAAAAGAGGAATCAGGAAACTATATGTCATTTCGTGGCGGATTCCGCTTAGAAAGCTGCTTACTCCTCGTCCAGCGAAATTCCTTAAGGTTTCTGAAAAGGATATTAGGCAAAAAGGGAATTCGGTATATGCATAAAACAGTCGTACCGGTAGCTTTGAACTTATCGAAAGTGAAATTAAAGGGGATGGCTGCAGCTCAATACTCCGCAAATCCAATAAACAACCTATAAAACCTTCGGAGTAATAAATAAACAAGGAGTAAAAGGTATAAAATATTATTTGTCAACGTAGTTATACCCAATAAAAGTTATAATACATCCAGTAAGTCAAAGTCTACCCCACTAGCTATTAATTAATTATCAATCAATATTAATGTAGCATATAACCTGGTATTTGACGAGCAGATGTTAATGTAGCCGACAAGAGGTGGTGCACGTACTGGTTCCGGCTGTATGATCGGTAGTTGGTCGGAATCCCTAAAGTTTATTGTGCTTCCTGTGTATAATACTAATTAAAAGATATCGCGTGCGGTTATAGTACAAACAAATTACTGGAAAGGGGGAAGAGAGGAAACGGGAATAGCAACGATCTCATCAATATAATATGGAGGCGACAATACCGGGTTTTCGTCGTCTGAGCTGGGCTGATGTAATTGCCACAGCAGATGCCTACCCTACCTATATCATCAGGCACCTAAACATAATAATATTTGATGATCCCTAAAACAACGACTGCTTATTTCATCCTCAATTCAGTGTGCGTTGCATGACTCCAAAAAAAAAAAAAAAAATTTACGTATTCATTTTAACAATATTCTGATAACAGGTATTCATTTATTTTAATTTTAGTCTACGGGTGATTAATTTTCATTTTGTAACTTTTAATATTTTTATATTGTACATTATTCAAAAACTGTAACTTTAGATGAGCTTGTTGCACTTAACTAGAAAAACAATACAATAATATGAAAGAAATTATTTGGTTTAATATAATACAAAGTAAGTGCAATAGATTTTAATATGAATTATTTTTACCAACTTACTATCAATAATAATTAGCCAATTAAACCTTTTCATTTTACTGATTTTTGATCAGAACGCAAAAAATTTAGGTATACAATTTCAACAGTTAATATAATAAATTGATTTTTGTCTTAACTATTTAAATTTTTAAATTTTTTTTTTTTTTTTTTTTCATAAACCCAAATTCAAATTTATATTGTAACGTATATAAACATTTTTTTTCTTTTAAATTGTGAATTTAATTTATTTGAATTTTTAATTTAATTAAATTTATTTCTGGGACGCAATTTACATTTACATATACGCAACTGCCGATTTTTTCTTTTTAACACATCCGAGTTCGTAACTCTAGACATCGAGTTAATAAACTTTAACGAATATCATCAGGCCACGTGCTCTGGGCCCATAACCTGTTAGAGCGAAGTTTCCCGCGTCATGGAATGCCTGAATAAGAAAATAAAGCAAAGTACCACAAGCGTTGTGTATTCAACCAAAGTTTATTGAAGACTGTTGCGATGCTGTTAGTTAACAGTATTGATATTCATTAATGAGGGACCTCATTATGCACGGCTGCATTGAATGTAAATTAACATAATTTTCGACACCCATCCACAATGCAAACATGCTTACAAAACATCAATTCAAACTTAACATGTTACCTAATTCATTATGTTTCCTTTTAGAGAAGTCGTTAGAAAACATGTCTGATATCATGAAATTTGTAGGAACGTATTTCAAGACACCACAGCTTCACGAATAAAATGATATATTATATCTATGTGCTTAGTTCTACCATGATGTACAGGGTTCTTTGCCAATTGTTGTGTACTCAAGTTGACTCCGTACAACACCGTCTGGGTAGTTTCAGTGCCACAACCGACTTCGATAATCAGCTTTCGCTATCGTCATAGCTTCTTTGCATGCCGTCGACAAAGCCATATACGCAGCTTCTGTGCTGTCGGGTGCTCGGCTGCGTTATTTCTCCGACTTCCATGATAACGGTCCGCCAGCAAGAAAGTATACGTAACGATCGACCTGATCGCCAGCCCAATCGGCATTAGCAAAACCTTCGAAAGCCTTTCCACACTTTCTGTAATGTATTTTTAGCTCCACTGTAGACGCTAAATACCGCAGGACATGCTTCACGCCTGTAAGGTGTTCGCTAAGCGGATCCATGTTCCGTTGAGTCAATTGTGCAACCGAGTGCCAAATATCCGGTCTTGTTGTAAGAGCCAGCCATATTAGTTCACCCACTTGTGTTTGGTACGATGTCTTATCCACCTTTTGACATTGGCTACCGTTGCAAGCCGTCTGGTACCCCGTACCTAGTGCTGGTCAGCAACTTTCCATACGCAAAAGATCCATGATGTATTGCGAATGGCCCAGAGTGATATCTCCAAGTTCACCCTCAGGTTGAATTTCCATGCCAAGAAACAGTTATAATGGCCCCTTGCCAACGCTTTCAAATAACTTCATAAAATCAGATTTAATGCTGACTAAATCCGATTTCGATTGACAAGCTATAAGGAGATCATCAACGTAAACTAGGATTAATGCCAAATTATCTCCCTTTCTCTTATAAAGGCATTGCTCATTGTCGCATGCAATGACGCCGATTTCACGCAAAATGCTGTCGAGCTTACCGTTCCACTCTCTTCCAGATTACTTCAATCCATATATCGCATTTTTTTAGCAGCAACACTTTGTCCGCCTGATTGCCTTCAGTATATCCTTGTGGATGCTTCATATAAATAGTATCTCTTGATCGCTCTTCAGACACGCAGTACGAAAATCCAGTTGTTACAGGTACAACTGTAATTCTGCAGCTAACGCCAATATAAATCCCAAGCTCTCCAGCTTGCAAACCGGTGAAAACGTTTCGGCGTAGTTAACACCATACTACTGTGCGCATCTTTTTTCCACCAGTCGTGCCTTGAACCGTTGTAATTGGCCAAGAGCATCCCGCTTCAAGCTGTAGACCCACTCGCAGCCAATTGCACGATGACCTTTCGGTCAATCTGCCAGCTGCCAGGTTTGATTCGTAATCAATACCTCATACTCCTTTTGCATTGCTACTTGCAAAATGAAACAAGTGAATCGCGCATTGTCTCCTCGAAGGTTGTTGAAATGGGTACATCACTTGTAACGATTGCACTGAGTATATTAAATTGCTTCCTCGGACGACCAGGTCTGTCCGTCCTTAGCAATTTCGGTCTTCCAGGTCCAATTCGCGGGATCTGTTCTTCCTCCAGCTATTTGTCATCCGCACTACTTTGTTCAGTAGCATCTGAGTGAGATGTGATGTCTTCCCCATCATCATCCTCATCGTCAGCTTGCTCAACTCGATGCCCTACATTTGACATATCAAATGTTACCGCTTCGCCCTTTGCCTGCTCCAAGCAGCTTACCTCGTCAAAGATAACATCTCGTTTGTCGACCACTGTATTGGATTCTGCATCGTAGAGCCGATAGCCTTTCGCCTGCATTGAGTAACCAACCATGCGGTATTCTTTCCCCTTGGGTTTAAACTGGCCTTTGTGATGACCCTTGTCCAGTGCCACTAAGATGGCTTATCATTGGTTTCTTACCAGACCACGCTTCCATTGGTGTCATCTCGATCAGTGCCTTTGTGACTGCACGATTACGTAAATACACCCCGCTGTGTTTACTGCGGTTGCCGACAGTGGCTGATCCAATCCTGACTGCTCCAATAAGCATCTAGCCATCTCCACAAGTGTACGATTAGCTCGTTCTGCCACACCGTTTTGTTGTGGAGTGTACTCCACCGTCAATTGCCGTGCAATTCCATTGTTTTTCAAATATTCGTTGAACGTATTGTTTACGTATTCGTGCCCGTTGTCGCTGCGAATACACTTGATCATCTTTCCTGTTTGACGCTCTAACTTGTGAAAAACCTCGTCTCTTCCTTTAAGGAAATACACAAAAATCCGCCTTGATTTGTCATCAATGAACGTATGGAAATACTTAGAGCCGACAAGAGACCTTGATTCGAAAGGGCCACACACATCAGTGTGCACTAGTTCCAGAAGTTCTTGCGCTCGGCTTTCTGTTGATCCTGCAAATGGCTGCACATGAACCTTATTCAACATGCATGTATTGCACGAACCTCGTTGCAACATATCAACATTTTCCATTCCTCGCACCACCGCCTTGTATGCCATTTCACGCAAACTATCATAATTCAGGTGACCATATATGTTATGCCACAACTCGCTGTCTGACTTAACAACAGTATAACATCTGTTACGATGACTTTCAAACGTATACAGTTTTCCTACTCGTTTGGCTTCGAGTATACATTCGCCACCTTTAAAGACTCTTGCACTTGTTGCATCAAAATGTACAATGCACTTCGTTGCTACGGCTTGACCCACAGACATGAAATTGCCTGTCAACTTTGGCACGTACTATAATTTACCTTGCCATCTGATTGCAAGAAGCCGGCGTCCACAAAACCGATCGTTTCGGTATGCGCCTCAAAATTCTAAAACATTTGTTTATCATAACACATATGACTTGTTGCTGCAATGTCCAAGCACCAGCCGTATTTCTTAAAAGTGCTTGCATCCAATGCATTCAGTAAGCTGCAATTCTGCTGTCCGCTCTTTATTTCACCAACTTTGGCCATTATTTTGCGACAATTTGCCTTAATATGCCGTATTTCACCACAGTTATAACAGGCACAATTTTTCAGTTTATTTTTTGTAATGACCTTCGCACTATCGCTATGCCTCTGTCTAACTGTACAGGCCTGTTACATTGCGACATTGCTGTGCTCTCTTTCCTCTCGCCTTCTTCCTTCAACTTTATATATAGAATTTCAAACGTTGGAAGACTGTCGAGCATCTCGATGGCGACAACGAAATTCTCATAAAAATCTGGAAGACTGGAAAGCAAAATAATGACCTTGCTATTCCAACTCCGGCAAGCTGATCCACGATTTCATTAACTGTGATCAAATAGCTAGCCACGCTTTGCCAATCCGCCATGTGTGAATTGAGCAACTTTTTGTATAGTGAGACTTTACGCACCGGCCCGCTTGGCTGATGAACTTCGCGCAACTTAGTCCATGCCTCCTGCGACGTTATGCAATTCTTGATGTATCCCAACTGCGATGCCTTAACACTTAGCGTGATTGCCAATGCCTTACGATCCAGCGCATTCCAGTTAATATTTTCGACCGCATCAGACTTTAGTTAATCCCCCGACGCAACTTCCCATAGATCCGCATGACCCAACACGCTTCACACAATATTATTAGGCCACGTGCTCTGGGCCCATAACCTTTTAGATCGAAGTTTCCCCGCGTCAGGGAATGCCTGAATAAGAAAATATTGCGAAGTACCACCAGCGTTGTGTACTCACGACTGTGGATATGCTGTTAGTTAACACTATTGATATTCACTAATGAGGGACTTAATATATATATGGATGCACGGTTGCATTGAATGTAAATTAACATAATTTTCTTTAGGTCTGGCAAAGAAGACTGGGTGGTGCGAACCTTATTCTTTATGGACTCGTAGGCTGGGGACTTAAATTCTGATGAATCCAAGTCGACTATTAAGCTATTAAGCACAACAGAAGGCATATCTTACGAATACGTACGTGAAATAGCAGCGGGGACTATATTTGGCTACCCGTTTTGTGCTGTATCTTGAATTTAAACCCTTGTAATTTAATAGACCAACGGGATAGTAGTGAACTAATATCCACTTGGGTCATGAGCCATTTTAAAGATGCATGATCCGTGTTCACAGTAAACTCTTGACCTTCTATATAGGCAATACATCTTTTTACTGCCAAAACAGCCGCGTAGCGCTCCTTCTCAGTGACCGTACACTGCCTTTGGCATCGATTAAGTTTCTTTGACATAAATGCAATTGGCACATCGTCACCCTCACTATTGGTCTGCATCAACACAGCTCCAACTCCAGTGTGACTAGCGTCACAATGCGTTGAAAAGGCTTAGCAAAGTTTGGGCTATGCAGTACCGGAGCCGAACACATGTGATTCTTTAAGGACTCGAATGCCTGTTGAGCTTCCTTGATTGAATTGGAAAGTCCTTAACGGCTGATATTTTGTCTAGATCTGTACTGATAATGCCATTACAAGCCCCAAATACTTAACTTCTCGTCGGCAAAATTTACTTTTCTCAACGTTAAGGGTAAGATTAGCACGAGATAAATGTGATAAATTTGTGTGAATAATCAGTAGGTCTACTAGGTGAATAAAGACTTCGTTACGCAAACGCGCTGGAACTCTTTTATCCATTAGTCTGGGCATATACTGAGGACCATTTGTGGGCAACCAACTCATATAAAGGACGCGCAGGAACTGTGAAGGCGGTCTTGTCGCGAGAGTTTGGGTCGAGAGGTATCTGCCAAAAGGCACCCTTCAGGTCAAGGCTCGTAATAAACTCTGCTTTCGGCAATCTACTTAAGATACCATAAATTAATGGCATCTTTTACGATTACTTCATTAACCATTTTGCTATCAAGGCTTAACCTAACTTTTCCGGGCTTTTTCGCAAAAACGACTGGGGACAACCAGCAGCTGTTTGATTCCTGAATAACTACTCCGAGTTGTAACATCCGATCGAATTCCTCGTACATCAGCTTCTCACTAGCAGGCGACACTGCATAGTGACGCTGTTTTATAGGCTTAGCGTCGGCTACATTCATTAGGTGTGATATTAAGGTTGTCCTAACCAGTCCTTTCTTTGAAAGTGACGGGAACAACTTTATTGATTCCTGCAGCAATTTTTGTTGTTTTGGAGTCAATTCTCGCATTATCGGGTTATTTAGTGACGAAATATTTAGACTCTGTGTCATTAAGTGTAAAGAGAACAAGTCGAAAACTGTCCAAAAGTCAATTGCAAGGTAAAGTTCTGCAGCTAGAGAAGGAACTAAATATAATGTCAAATTCTTATTCTCTCCCCTGTAAGTTACTTCTGCAAATATTCTGCCAACAATGTTTTGGGCTTTTCCATCAGCCGTCCTTACTTTTGAATTCATTGCCGTATACTTTAGATCGCAATGGAGGAGTTCAGAAGCGAAAGGACCCCCGATACAGCTGACCGAAGCCGAAACCAGGGTCCAGAAGTCCCACTACGGTTTTACCAAGCAGCACTAACTGGGCATGAGGGCGTAAATCATTACGTGTGGCTATTATTGAAGCTAACAGCTATTTTTTGTCTATTTGACAAACATTTTTAAAATCAATTCTACGACGTTTAGAACGGGTTTTTTATATGTCCGGTAGGTCAACATGATTGCTGGAAGGTTGGAAGCGACAAGTTTATTCGGTATTGGTCGCTTGGTTGACCAACTGTTTGCGTACACGCCTCTGCGGTGTACGTGCGTGATGGTTTTTGAAACGCTTGCACTGCAGTTTCTACAACTAGGTTTGTAAGTATCTGCTTTTCCGCAGCCATAACAAAATACTCTGCGCTCTGACATACACTATTGGTATCGGTGAACTTTTCCAGCGCAATTTCAGCATGACAAATCGACCGCCGACAAGTCAGACTCAATATTGGATGTAGTTTCTTCGTCAGAGACCATCTCAGATTTGGTTTCGGAAATTAAATTCATTAGTCGTCGCGGAACAACTGTTTGGTTTGCTTTTAAAACTGATTGCCTGAAGATTTGTCAAGTCCGAACTAGGTGCCGCAAATTTTTCACTGATTTAGCAGGCTCATATAATATCTCATGCTGAATGTCAGCCAACAGGAAGGCTCTTAAGGTCTCTACCAAAGACTTTTCCGACATGGGCTCGGACAGTTTATCTGGCCAATAAACTTCCGGGACCCTTTTATGGAAACGCCAGTACCATTCTCTACCACTCCCATCAAAGAAGTTACTGACATATCTGGCCGTCAACTCGAAATTGCCATCCATTTTTTTCTTTAATAAAGCTTATACGCGATATAGAAAATCTTTTATGGACATAGTGGCCTTGCCGGTAAACCTAATTTTCTAATTATCCATTATCTGACTTATCCGACCTGGACGAATGTCAGATTCTAATCTTCCATTAACAGGTGATACTGCAGCTGCCGAATGCGATCTATCACCACCAGAATGAAGAGAGTTTTCGAAATGTGGTGCCTGATTGGTTGTAGAAGCATTCCTTTCTGTCTGGCTTTGAGTGAACGAAGGGATTGCTCTATCGTTTGATTTTGTACTTCAGACAGAGGACACACGTGAGAAGGAGTTACATTCGCTAGGTTGGCATTTTGACTAACTCTAAGAGCTTCTGAAAGGGCTTGGACCAACCTGTTCGTTTGGTCGGCCAATGCAATGAGTCCGGTTTGCTCAACCATAGCCACTTTTATAGTTTCGGCCATCGATTGTTGAATCGATTACATGTTTGGTATCTCTTACTGAATGGTTGTTGAGCCCTGCGACAAATTAATATCTTCAGAGTTTCGCATTTTGACTTGATCGGGATTTGTAACACGTTTCGCTTGTGCTTTGGTCTGAAGGGAATGACTTGTTAAGGGCATTCTTGAATTTGACGTAGAGGGTCCAGTGGGACTAAGATTCTCAGTTGAAACCGAAGTTAGGCGTGTCAGGCTCTGCTTGCAAATTGGGCACACCTTCTTTTTGCCGGCTTGGGAATTGAAGCATGGTCTATGAAAGTAATGTCCGCAAGAGGTTGCTAATAACTGACCCTGGAAAACTATTATGTCAGAACAAATGCAACAATGTTTGCCTGTGTTACTAATTCGAGTCCGATCTTCTGTACTATGAGAGAGAACCATCTCGGTAAATGACTTGCCAAAATTTGATTAACTAATTCTGGTCAATCACTTTTTAATTTATACATCTAATTTTGATAGAGAAGGAGCAAAAGAAAATTTAAGATAACAAGAAAATGTTGTTCGTAATCACGATATCGCTAATAATATGAAGTCATACAACTGACTGTAAACGAGAATAGAATCCACTTTAGTTATATAATGAGATGCAACAAGAAGTAAATTATTAGGAGAAGCAGGAAACTATATTTAATTTCGCGCCGGATTGCGCTTTGAAGGCTCCTTAATCCTTGTCCAGCGAAATTCCTTAATGTTTCTGATCGGGATATTAAGCAAAAGGGAATCAGGAGACTATGTCATTTCGTGGCGAATTGCGTTTAGAAATCTGCTTAATTCTCGTCCAGCGAAATTTCTTAAGGTTTCTGAAAAGGATGTTAGGCAAAAGAGGAATCAGGAAACTTTATGTCATTTCGAGGCGGATTACGCTTAGAAAGCTGCTTACTCCTCGTCCAGCGAAATTCCTTAAGGTTTCTGAAAAGGATTTTAGGCAAAGGGGAATTCGGTATCTGCATAAAGCAGTCATACCGGTAGTGTTTATCTTATCCAAAGTGAAATTAAATGGCTGCAGCTCAATACTCCGCAAATCCAACAAAAAACCTATTACCTTCGGAGTAATAAGTGAACAAGGAGTAAAAGGTATAAACTATTATTTGACAACGGAGTTATATCCAATAAAAGTTATAACACATCCAGTAAGTCAAAGTCTACCCCACTAGCTATTGGGATTATAACACTAGGCCATGAAATCTATTGAATTGTCCTGGATCCGTAGCATATTCCAATAACAAGAGTCAATTACGAGAAGGATGGGAGGTAAGATAAAATGTTGAACGTTAAATGTCACGTGTTTTGACACAAATTCTTTAATTGAAGTTGGGTCCGATTGGTTCAGGCCAGTTCGGGGCATTCGATGTAATTCGGGTTATTCTGGCCTTTCGAGGCCCACGTTGGTCACCATTTTAATTAATATTAATGTAGCATATAACCTGGTATTTGACGAGCAGATGTTAATGTAGCCGACAAGAAGTGGTGCACGCACTGGCTCCGGCTGTATGATCGGTAGTTGGTCGGGGTTCCTTAAAGTTTCTTGGGCTACATGCTTGCTGTGTATAATACTAATTAGAAGATATCGTGTGCGGTTATAGTACAAACAAATTACTGGAAAGGGGGAAGAGAGGAAAAGGGAATCGAAATAGGAAATGGAATATAATATGGAGGCGACCCTCTTGGGGTTTCGTCGTTTGAGCTGGGCTGATGTAATTGCCACAGCAGTTGCCCAGTCTACCTGGATCATCAGGCACCTAAACATAATAATATTTGAAGATCCCTAAAACAACGACTACTTATTTCATCCTCTATTCAGTGTGCGTTGCACGACTCCCAAAAAAAAAAGTACTTATTCATTTTAACAATATTCTAATAACAGGTATTCATTTAGTTTAATTTTAGTCTACGGGTCATTAATTTTCATTTTGTAACTTCTAATATTTTTATATTGTACATTATTTGAAAATTATACCTTTAAATGAGCTTGAGAGAGAGCATGAGAAATAAGTGCAATAGATTTAATATGAATTATTTTTACCAACTTATTATCAATAATATTTAACTGATCAGACCTTTTAACTTTATTTATTTTTGGTCAGAACAAAAAAAATGTAGGTATACAATTTCGATAGTAAACATAATAAATTCATTTTTGTCTTAATTTTAAAATTTTATTTATTTATTTATTTTTTTTTTTTTGTAAACCCAAGTTCAAATTTATATTATTTACTTATGTAATATATATATAAAAAAAAATTGTTTCTTTTAAATTGTTAGTTTAATTTATTTAAATTTTTAATTTAAATCGAAAAATAAAAAAATTACAATGAAATAAAAAGAAATATGTATATCTCGGAACATAAGGAGTATGAGGGCAAAACTAAATTATTCATTTATTTAATTTAGTAAATTATTTCTTAGTTCATTTATTATTTATCTACTTATAGAAATACATATATAGTGACATATTCAGATCACGCAGATCCCTCATGTCCACACTCATGCTTATCATACAGCATGCCAACACCGCAGACGCACTTTCTATTAATATAATCATAGCAGGCAAGATAAGATAAGCATAAACAAATAATGCAGCTACCAAAAGAGACCCTCCATAAACAGACCATGAGATAAGAAACAAGTGCGAGGTTTCCTTATAGATTAAACCAGTAGCATAAGGGAAGTTACATTTTGTACACCAATCTGAGAAGACATGTTTTTGAATAAAGAATGGTATTTTTACTAATCAAAACCGTTGTGAGACTTTTAATTGGCGCAGCCGGAAGGATAACAAAGAAATATCGTGAAACGTCTTAATCTTAGTTGGAAAACGTAATAGTGTTCCGCGGAAAAAAACTGTTATCCGCAAAAGGACCACGTGATCCTTGAAAATCCGTTTTTTTATGTGAACATAAATACGCGAGGCATACAACGAAAAAATTTTTTTTTGTGTACAATAAACCTTCACAAAAAAAAAAACAAAATTATGTTGGAAGCAAAATTTAACCAAGCACTCGGGCATTTGCCCGCCAAGTACCAACCTTCGGTGGAGAAACGGACGAACTTGGGGCCTTTATAGGAAGGATCGACTTCATAAAGGAACTCCTCCCAAGCGTTGGCCCAAGGCAAATATTAATAATGCACCGCGCAATCCAGATGCAGTTACATGGAGAAATATATTGAATACAAATTTCTTTAATTACAAAACTTCTAAAGAAAATATTACTTGTCAGACCATAAGTGGAGAAGTAAAATTAAGTACCAGCATATCATTAGTCCCTAGCAAACTTTGTCCAACAGATCAGAAATTTTACATACATAATTTTTCCAAAAATTTTGACATCCTCTTATGCCGAACGTTCCTTAAGGATTGTAGAAGCGTGATCAATTACGAAGATGAGTTTGTTAAACTTAATAATTTTCAATTTTTATTTAAATATAATAACGAAAATAAGGAAGAAGAATATAAAGACCCACCACTAATAAAAGACATACATACAGCAGGCGCATTAGAAATCGAATTAGTGGAAAGCAATCAATTTAGATTAGAACACATAAATAAAGAAGAAAAAGCCACGTTAACAAAAATTTTGTATGAATTTAGCGATATTACGTATAAAGAAAGTGACAGTTTGATTTGAACACATACTGTAAAACACGTTATCAATACAAAAAATGAGGACCCTTGTTATAGGAAACCTTATAAATATCCACAAAGCTATGATGAGGAAATTAATAAGCAAATTAAAGAAATTATGCAACAAGGTATTATACGCCCATCTAATTCACCTTATTGTTCTCCTATTTGGGTAGTATCAAAAAAAGTAGATGCATCAGAAGAGAAAAAATGTAGAATAGTCGTAGACTATCGCAGCCTTCACGAAAAAGCAGTTAGCGATAAAGTCCCATAACTGTAATGGATGAAATATTAGACAATTTAGGAAAATGTCAATACTTCACAACAATCGATTTAGCTAAAGGATTTCATCAAATTCAGATGGACGAAAAATCAATAGCAAAAACTGCATTCTCAACCAAAGCAGGACATTTCGAATATACACGAATGCCATTTGGCTTGAAAAATGCACCAGCAACCTTTCGACGTTGTATGAACAATCTCTTAGGAGACCTAATTTACAAAAATTGTCTAGTTTACATGGATGACATAATAGTGTATTCCACTTCATTGGAAGAACACATATTAGCATTAAAGAAAGTTTTTAGAAAGCTCATAGTAGCAAATCTAAAACTACAACTAGATAAGTGCGAATTCATGAAAAAAGAAACTGCATTTCTAGGACATATAATAACAACGGAAGGAATAAAACCTAACCCAATCAAAATAATAGCCAATCCCAAAGACTCCAAAAAGAAATCAAAAGATTCCTAGGATTATGTGGACTTTACAGGAAATTCATACCAAATTTCGCAAAAGTTGTGAAACCAATGACAATAAAGCTAAAGAAATGAGCAAAAGTCAACGAAAAAGAAATAACATACATAGAAGCCTTTGAGAAATTAAAGTTACTCATAAGATCAGACCCAATATTGGTATATCCGGATTTCAAGAAAATTTCAAGACTTTCTACAGACGCTAGTAATTTTGCGTTAAGAGCAGTTTTATCACAAGACCACAAACCAATATGTTATGCTTGTAGAACTTTAAACGAGCATGAGATAAAATACTCATTGATAGAAAAAGAATTATTAGCAATAATATGGGCAACGAAAAATTTCAGATCATACTTATTTGGTAGAAATTTTGAAATACTTAGCGATCACAAACCTCTTATATGGGTAAATAACATAAAAGAGCCAAACATGACGTTACAAAGGTTGAAGATAAGACTGAACGAATTCGATTATGAAATCAAAAACAAGCAAGAAAAGAAAACTACGTAGCTGATGCACTTTCAAGAATTAAAACAGAAGAAAATAACGTAGAAGAAAATTTCATGGGGAATGCTCAAGATAGCATAGCAGCGACAATACACAGAGCAAACGAAGATAATCAAAATTGTTTTCAAACCACAGAAAGACCATTGAATAATTATAATCAAATAGAATTTATGAAAGGAAATACCGAAGAAATAAAGAAAATTAGCTATTTTCACAAAACTAAGATTATAATAAATTACATAGAAATGACACGAAAAAAGCAAAAGAGATCATAAAAGAATATCAGTAGTAGGGAAATGGGGATTCTATGACAGGAAGTGGCTTATTGCTTTTGATTTTTAATTGCTTCATTATTGGAGCTAATTTATTGCTTTTGGGTGGGGGAGTGACAGGTGTGTGACCTTTATTTTTAGGAAAATGCGTGATTTTGGATCACGTTTGAGACATTTATGGTCGAAGAGTATAGATTTATGGCTGACCCTTTTTTATTGTGGGTTGGCATGAGGTGGAGGATCACTCAGCAGCACTTGTGTGTGCGTACGTGATTGTGGTTTTAAGGAGGATATTGTGTGCTACGCGTGTAACCTGTGTGTGTGTTAGAATCAAGTGGAAGATCAGCTAGCAGCTGGCGCACTTTTGTGCAAGTACATGATTT
>JAEIFX010000669.1:0-24735 GCA_018904325.1 Drosophila murphyi
GAGATATGGCCATTAATACAATATATAATTTTAGATGAGTCTGAAGTCATTTTCTTTAAATGCAGTTTTGTTTCAAAAATCGAGCAATTTCTAAAAAGTAACCTTCATATTTGAAGTGGGGCCATTTTTGACAGAGATATGGCCATTAATATAATATATAATTTTAGATGAGTCTGAAGTCATTTTCTTTAAATGCAGTTTTGTTTCAAAAATCGAGCAAATTCTAAAAATAACTTCATTATTGAAGTGGGGCCATTTTTTGACGGAGATATGGCCATTAATACAATATATAATTTTAGATGAGTCTGAAGTCATTTTCTTTAAATGCAGTTTTGTTTCAAAAATCGAGCAATTTCTAAAAAGTACCTTCATATTTTAAGTGGGGCCATTTTTTGACGGAGATATGGCCATTAATACAATATATAATTTTAGATGAGTCTGAAGACATTTTCTTTAAATGCAGTTTTGTTTCAAAAATCGAGCAATTTCTAAAAAGTAACTCCATATTTGAAGTGGGGCCATTTTTGACAGAGATATGGCCATTAATACAATATATAATTTTAGATGAGTCTGAAGTCATTTTGTTTAAATGCAGTTTTGTTTCACAAAATCGAGCAATTTCTAAAAATACCTTCATATTTGAAGTGGGGCCATTTTTGACGGAGATATGGCCATTAATATAATATATAAATTTTAGATGAGTCTGAAGACATTTTCTTTAAATGCAGTTTTGTTTCAAAAATCGAGCAAATTCTAAAAATAACTTCATATTTGAAGTGGGGCCATTTTTGACGGAGATATGGCCATTAATACAATATATAATTTTAGATGAGTCTGAAGTCATTTTCTTTAAATGCAGTTTTGTTTCAAAAATCGAGCAAATTCTAAAAAGTAACTTCATATTTTATGTGGGGCCATTTTTGACGGAGATATGGCCATTAATACAATATATAATTTTAGATGAGTCTGAAGACATTTTCTTTAAATGCAGTTTTTTTAAAAAAAATTCTAAAAATTTTCATTTTTTGAAGTGGGGCCATTTTTGACAGAGATATGGCCATTAATACAATATATAATTTTAGATGAGTCTGAAGTCATTTTGTTTAAATGCAGTTTTGTTTCAAAAATCGAGCAATTTCTAAAAATACCTTCATATTTGAAGTGGGACCATTTTTGACAGAGATATGGCCATTAATACAATATATAATTTTAGATGAGTCTGAAGACATTTTCTTTAAATGCAGTTTTGTTTCAAAAATCGAGCAATTTCTAAAAGTAACTCCATATTTTAAGTGGGGCCATTTTTGACGGAGATATGGCCATTAATACAATATATAATTTTAGATGAGTCTGAAGTCATTTTCTTTAAATGCAGTTTTGTTTCAAAAATCGAGCAATTTCTAAAAATACCTTCATATTTGAAGTGGGGCCATTTTTGACAGAGATATGGCCATTAATATAATATATAATTTTAGATGAGTCTGAAGTCATTTTCTTTAAATGCAGTTTTGTTTCAAAAATCGAGCAATTTCTAAAAGTAACTTCATATTATTGGAGTGGGGCCATTTTTGACGGAGATATGGCCATTAATACAATATATAATTTTAGATGAGTCTGAAGTCATTTTCTTTAAATGCAGTTTTGTTTCAAAAATCGAGCAATTTCTAAAAGTAACTTCATATTTTGTGTGGGGCCATTTTTGACGGAGATATGGCCATTAATACAATATATAATTTTAGATGAGTCTGAAGTCATTTTCTTTAAATGCAGTTTTGTTTAAAAAATCGAGCAATTTCTAAAAGTAACTCCATATTTGAAGTGGGGCCATTTTTGACAGAGATATGGCCATTAATACAATATATAATTTTAGATGAGTCTGAAGTCATTTTGTTTAAATGCAGTTTTGTTTCAAAAATCGAGCAAATTTCTAAAAATACCTTCATATTTGAAGTGGGGCCATTTTTGACGGAGATATGGCCATTAATATAATATATAATTTTGGATGAGTCTGAAGTCATTTTCTTTAAATGCAGTTTTGTTTCAAAAATCGAGCAATTTCTAAAAGTAACTTCATATTTTAAGTGGGGCCATTTTTGACGGAGATATGGCCATTAATACAATATATAATTTTAGATGAGTCTGAAGTCATTTTCTTTAAATGCAGTTTTGTTTCAAAAATCGAGCAATTTCTAAAAATACCTTCATATTTTAAGTGGGGCCATTTTTGACGGAGATATGGCCATTAATACAATATATAATTTTAGATGAGTCTGAAGTCATTTTCTTTAAATGCAGTTTTGTTTCAAAAATCGAGCAATTTCTAAAAGTAACTTCATATTTTAAGTGGGGCCATTTTTGACGGAGATATGGCCATTAATACAATATATAATTTTAGATGAGTCTGAAGTCATTTTCTTTAAATGCAGTTTTGTTTCAAAAATCGAGCAATTTCTAAAAATAACTTCATATTTGAAGTGGGGCCATTTTTGACGGAGATATGGCCATTAATACAATATATAATTTTAGATGAGTCTGAAGTCATTTTCTTTAAATGCAGTTTTGTTTCAAAAATCGAGCAATTTCTAAAAGTAACTTCATATTTTATGTGGGGCCATTTTTGACGGAGATATGGCCATTAATACAATATATAATTTTAGATGAGTCTGAAGTCATTTTCTTTAAATGCAGTTTTGTTTCAAAAATCGAGCAAATTCTAAAAATACACTTCATATTTTGAAGTGGGGCCATTTTTGACGGAGATATGGCCATTAATACAATATATAATTTTAGATGAGTCTGAAGTCATTTTCTTTAAATGCAGTTTTGTTTCAAAAATCGAGCAATTTCTAAAAGTAACTTCATATTTTAAGTGGGGCCATTTTTGACGGAGATATGGCCATTAATACAATATATAATTTTAGATGAGTCTGAAGTCATTTTCTTTAAATGCAGTTTTGTTTCAAAAATCGAGCAAATTTCTAAAAATACCTTCAGATTTTAAGTGGGGCCATTTTTGACGGAGATATGGCCATTAATACAATATATAATTTTAGATGAGTCTGAAGACATTTTCTTTAAATGCAGTTTTGTTTCAAAAATCGAGCAAATTCTAAAAATACCTTCATATTTTAAGTGGGGCCATTTTTGACGGAGATATGGCCATTAATACAATATATAATTTTAGATGAGTCTGAAGACATTTTCTTTAAATGCAGTTTTGTTTCAAAAATCGAGCAATTTCTAAAAATTAACTTCATATTTGATGTGGGTCCATTTTTGACGGAGATATGGCCATTAATACAATATATAATTTTAGATGAGTCTGAAGACATTTTCTTTAAATGCAGTTTTGTTTCAAAAATCCAGCAATTTCTAAAAGTAACTTCATATTTTATGTGGGGCCATTTTTGACGGAGATATGGCCATTAATACAATATATAATTTTAGATGAGTCTGAAGACATATTCTTTAAATGCACTTTTGTTTCAAAAATCGAGCAAATTCTAAAAATACCTTCAGATTTTAAGTGGGGCCATTTTTGACGGAGATATGGCCATTAATACAATATATAATTTTAGATGAGTCTGAAGGCATTTTCTTTAAATGCAGTTTTGTTTCAAAAATCGAGCAATTTCTAAAAGTAACTTCATATTTTATGTGGGGCCATTTTTGACAGAGATATGGCCATTAATACAATATATAATTTTAGATGAGTCTGAAGTCATTTTCTTTAAATGCAGTTTTGTTTCAAAAATCGAGCAAATTTTAAAAATACCTTCAGATTTTAAGTGGGGCCATTTTTGACTTAGATATGGCCATTAATACAATATATAATTTTAGATGAGTCTGAAGACATTTTCTTTAAATGCAGTTTTGTTTCAAAAATCGAGCAAATTCTAAAAATACCTTCAGATTTTAAGTGGGGCCATTTTTGAGGGATATATGGCCATTAATACAATATATAATTTTAAATGAGTCTCAAGACATTTTCTTTAAATGCAGTTTTATTTCAAAAATCGAGCAATTTCTAAAAGTAACTTCATATTTGAAGTGGATCTATTTTTGACGGAGATATGGCCATTAATACAATATATAATTTTAGATGAGTCTGAAGACATTTTCTTTAAATGCAGTTTTGTTTCAAAAATCCAGCAATTTCTAAAAGTAACTTCATATTTTATGTGGGGCCATTTTTGACGGAGATATGGCCATTAATACAATATATAATTTTAGATGAGTCTGAAGACATATTCATTAAATGCACTTTTGTTTCAAAAATCGAGCAAATTCTAAAAATACATTCAGATTTTAAGTGGGGCCATTTTTGACGGAGATATGGCCATTAATACAACATATAATTTTAGATGAGTCTGAAGGCATTTTCTTTAAATGCAGTTTTGTTTCAAAAATCGAGCAATTTCTAAAAGTAACTTCATATTTTAAGTGGGGCCATTTTTGACAGAGATATGGCCATTAATACAATATATAATTTTAGATGAGTCTGAAGACATTTTCTTTAAATGCAGTTTTGATTCAAAAATCGAGCAAATTCTAAAAATACCTTCAGATTTTAAGTGGGGCCATTTTTGACAGAGATATGGCCATTAATACAATATATAATTTTAGATGAGTCTGAAGTCGTTTTGTTTTAATGCAGTTTTGTTTCAAAAATCGAACAAAGTCTAAAAATAACTTCATTATTGGCGTGGGGCTATTTTTGGCGGAGATATGGCCATTAACATAATACATAATTTTAGACGAGTCTGAAGTCATTTTCTTTAAATGCAGTTTTGTTTAAAAAATCGAGCAATTTCTAAAAGTAACTTTATATTTGAAATGGGGCCATTTTTGACAGAGATATGGCCATTAATAAAATATATAACTTTAGATGAGTCTGAAGTCATTTTGTTTAAATGCAGTTTTGTTTCACAAATCGAGCAATTTCTAAAAATACCTTCATATTTGAAGTGGGACTATTTTTGACAGAGATATGGCCATTACTACAATAAATAATCATGGATAAGTCTGAAGACATTTTCTTTAAATGCAGTTTTGTTTAAAAAATCGATCAATTTCTAAAAGTAACTCCATATTTGAAGTGGGGCCATTTTTGACAGAGATATGGCCATTAATACAATATATAACTTTAGATGAGTCTGAAGTCATTTTGTATAAATGCAGTTTTGTTTCACAAATCGAGCAATTTCTAAAAATACCTTCATATTTGAAGTGGGGCCAATTTTAACAGAGATATGGCCATTAATATAATATATAATTTTAGATGAGTCTGAAGTCATTTTGTTTAAATGCAGTTTTGTTTAAAAAATCGAGCAATTTCTAAAAGTAACTTTATTATTGGAGTGGGCCCATTTTTGACAGAGATATGGCCATTAATATAATATATAATTTTAGATGAGTCTGAAGTCATTTTCTTTAAATGCAGTTTTGATTCATAAATCGAGCAAAGTATAAAAATAACTTCATTATTGGCGTGGGGCCATTTTTGACGGAGATATGGCCATTAATACAATATATAATTTTAGATGAGTCTGAAGTCATTTTCTTTTAATGCAGTTTTGTTTCAAAAATCGAGCAATTTCTAAAAATAACTTCATATTTGAAGTGGGGCCATTTTTGACTTAAGGAGATATGGCCATTAATACAATATATAATTTTAGATGAGTCTGAAGTCATTTTCTTTAAATGCAGTTTTGTTTCAAAAATCGAGCAATTTCTAAAAAGTAACTTCATATTTGAAGTGGGGCCATTTTTGACAGAGATATGGCCATTAATACAATATATAATTTTAGATGAGTCTGAAGTCATTTTCTTTAAATGCAGTTTTGTTTCAAAAATCGAGCAAATTCTAAAAATAACTTCATATTTGAAGTGGGGCCATTTTTGACGGAGATATGGCCATTAATACAATATATAATTTTAGATGAGTCTGAAGTCATTTTGTTTAAATGCAGTTTTGTTTCAAAAATCGAGCAATTTCTAAAAATACCTTCATATTTGAAGTGGGGCCATTTTTGACGGAGATATGGCCATTAATATAATATATAATTTTAGATGAGTCTGAAGTCATTTTCTTTAAATGCAGTTTTGTTTCAAAAATCGAGCAATTTCTAAAAATACCTTCATATTTGAAGTGGGGCCATTTTTGACGGAGATATGGCCATTAATACAATATATAATTTTAGATGAGTCTGAAGTCATTTTCTTTAAATGCAGTTTTGTTTTAAAAATCGAGCAAATTTCTAAAAATAACTTCATATTTGAAGTGGGGCCATTTTTGACGGAGATATGGCCATTAATACAATATATAATTTTAGATGAGTCTGAAGTCATTTTCTTTAAATGCAGTTTTGTTTCAAAAATCGAGCAATTTCTAAAAGTAACTTCATTATTTGAAGTGGGGCCATTTTTGACAGAGATATGGCCATTAATACAATATATAATTTTAGATGAGTCTGAAGTCATTTTCTTTAAATGCAGTTTTGTTTCAAAAATCGAGCAAATTCTAAAAATACCTTCATATTTTAAGTGGGGCCATTTTTGACAGAGATATGGCCATTAATACAATATATAATTTTAGATGAGTCTGAAGTCATTTTCTTTAAATGCAGTTTTGTTTCAAAAATCGAGCAAATTCTAAAAATAACTTCATATTTTATGTGGGGCCATTTTTGACGGAGATATGGCCATTAATACAATATATAATTTTAGATGAGTCTGAAGTCATTTTGTTTTAAATGCAGTTTTGTTTCAAAAATCGAGCAATTTCTAAAAATAACTTCATTATTGGAAGTGGGGCCATTTTTGACAGAGATATGGCCATTAATACAATATATAATTTTAGATGAGTCTGAAGTCATTTTCTTTAAATGCAGTTTTGTTTCAAAAATCGAGCAATTTCTAAAAAGTAACTTCATATTTGAAGTGGGGCCATTTTTGACAGAGATATGGCCATTAATACAATATATAATTTTAGATGAGTCTGAAGTCATTTTCTTTAAATGCAGTTTTTGTTCAAAAATCGAGCAATTTCTAAAAATACCTTCATATTTGAAGTGGGGCCATTTTTGACGGAGATATGGCCATTAATACAATATATAATTTTAGATGAGTCTGAAGTCATTTTCTTTAAATGCAGTTTTGTTTCAAAAATCGAGCAATTTCTAAAAATAACTTCATTATTTGAAGTGGGGCCATTTTTTGACGGAGATATGGCCATTAATACAATATATAATTTTAGATGAGTCTGAAGTCATTTTCTTTAAATGCAGTTTTGTTTCAAAAATCGAGCAATTTCTAAAAATAACTTCATATTTTAAGTGGGGCCATTTTTGACGGAGATATGGCCATTAATACAATATATAATTTTAGATGAGTCTGAAGTCATTTTCTTTAAATGCAGTTTTGTTTCAAAAATCGAGCAATTTCTAAAAATAACTTCATATTTGAAGTGGGGCCATTTTTGACGGAGATATGGCCATTAATACAATATATAATTTTAGATGAGTCTGAAGTCATTTTCTTTAAATGCAGTTTTGTTTCAAAAATCGAGCAATTTTTAAAAATAACTTCATATTTGAAGTGGGGCCATTTTTGACGGAGATATGGCCATTAATACAATATATAATTTTAGATGAGTCTGAAGTCATTTTCTTTAAATGCAGTTTTGTTTTTCAAAAATCGAGCAATTTCTAAAAATACCTTCATATTTGAAGTGGGGCCATTTTTGACGGAGATATGGCCATTAATACAATATATAATTTTAGATGAGTCTGAAGTCATTTTCTTTAAATGCAGTTTTGTTTCAAAAATCGAGCAATTTCTAAAAATACCTTCATATTTGAAGTGGGGCCATTTTTGACGGAGATATGGCCATTAATATAATATATAATTTTAGATGAGTCTGAAGTCATTTTCTTTAAATGCAGTTTTGTTTAAAAAATCGAGCAATTTCTAAAAATAACTTCATATTTGAAGTGGGGCCATTTTTGACGGAGATATGGCCATTAATACAATATATAATTTTAGATGAGTCTGAAGTCATTTTCTTTAAATGCAGTTTTGTTTCAAAAATCGAGCAAATTCTAAAAATAACTTCATTATTTGGAGTGGGGCCATTTTTGACGGAGATATGGCCATTAATACAATATATAATTTTAGATGAGTCTGAAGTCATTTTCTTTAAATGCAGTTTTGTTTCAAAAATCGAGCAATTTCTAAAAATAACTTCATATTTTATGTGGGGCCATTTTTGACGGAGATATGGCCATTAATACAATATATAATTTTAGATGAGTCTGAAGTCATTTTCTTTAAATGCAGTTTTGTTTAAAAAATCGAGCAAATTCTAAAAATAACTTCATATTTGAAGTGGGGCCATTTTTGACGGAGATATGGCCATTAATACAATATATAATTTTAGATGAGTCTGAAGTCATTTTCTTTAAATGCAGTTTTGTTTAAAAAATCGAGCAATTTCTAAAAATAACTTCATATTTGAAGTGGGGCCATTTTTGACGGAGATATGGCCATTAATACAATATATAATTTTAGATGAGTCTGAAGTCATTTTCTTTAAATGCAGTTTTGTTTCAAAAATCGAGCAAATTATAAAAATAACTTCATATTTGAAGTGGGGCCATTTTTGACGGAGATATGGCCATTAATACAATATATAATTTTAGATGAGTCTGAAGTCATTTTCTTTAAATGCAGTTTTGTTTCAAAAATCGAGCAATTTCTAAAAATACCTTCATATTTGAAGTGGGGCCATTTTTGACAGAGATATGGCCATTAATACAATATATAATTTTAGATGAGTCTGAAGTCATTTTCTTTAAATGCAGTTTTGTTTCAAAAATCGAGCAAATTCTAAAAATACCTTCAGATTTTAAGTGGGTCCATTTTTGACAGAGATATGGCCATTAATATAATATATAATTTTAGATGAGTCTAAAGTCATTTTCTTTAAATGCAGTTTTTATTCATAAATCGAGCAAAGTATAAAAATAACTTCATATTTTATGTGGGGCCATTTTTGATGGAGATATGGCCATTAATACAATATATAATTTTAGATGAGTCTGAAGTCAATTTGTTTTAATGCAGTTTTGTTTCAAAAATCGAGCAAAGTCTAAAAATAACTTCATTATTGGCGTGGGGCCATTTTTGGCGGAGATATGGCCATTAACATAATAAATAATTTTAGACGAGTCTGAAGTCATTTTCTTTAAATGCATTTTTGTTTAAAAAATCGAGCAATTTCTAAAAGTAACTCCATATTTGAAGTGGGGCCATTTTTGACAGAGATATGGCCATTAATACAATATATAATTTTAGATGAGTCTGAAGACATTTTCTTTAAATGCAGTATTGATTCATAAATCGAGCAAAGTATAAAAATAACTTCATTATTGGCGTGGGGCCATTTTTGACGGAGATATGGCCATTAATACAATATATAATTTTAGATGAGTCTGAAGTCATTTTCTTTAAATGCAGTTTTGTTTCAAAAATCGAGAAATTTTTAAAAATACCTTCATATTTGAAGTGGGACTATTTTTGACAGAGATATGGCCATTAATACAATATATAATTTTAGATGAGTCTGAAGTCATTTTGCTTTAAATGCAGTTTTGATTCATAAATCGAGCAAAGTATAAAAATAACTTCATTATTGGCGTGGGGCCATTTTTGACGGAGATATGGCCATTAATACAATATATAATTTTAGATGAGTCTGAAGTCATTTTCTTTAAATGCAGTTTTGTTTCAAAAATCGAGCAATTTCTAAAAGTAACTTCATTATTGGCGTGGGGCCATTTTTGACGGAGATATGGCCATTAATACAATATATAATTTTAGATGGGTCTGAAGTCATTTTCTTTAAATGCAGTTTTGTTTAAAAATGGAGCAATTTTAAAAAAAACTTTATTTTTTTTGGGGGGTTTTTTGAGATATGGCCATTAATACAATATATAATTTTAGATGAGTCTGAAGACATTTTCTTTAAATGCAGTTTTGTTTAAAAAATCGAGCAATTTCTAAAAGTAACTCCATATTTGAAGTGATGCCATTTTTGACAGAGATATGGCCATTAATACAATATATAATTTTAGATGAGTCTGAAGTCATTTTGTTTAAATGCAGTTTTGTTTCACAAATCGAGCAATTTCTAAAAATACCTTCATATTTGAAGTGGGGCCATTTTTGACGGAGATATGGCCATTAATAATAATATATAATTTTAGATGAGTCTGAAGTCATTTTCTTTAAATGCAGTTTCGTTTCAAAAATCGAGCAATTTCAAAAAGTAACTTCATATTTTATGTGGGGCCATTTTTGACGGAGATATGGCCATTAATACAATATATAATTTTAGATGAGTCTGAAGACATTTTCTTTAAATGCAGTTTTGTTTCAAAAATCGAGCAAATTCTAAAAATACCTTCAGATTTTAAGTGGGGCCATTTTTGACAGAGATATGGCCATTAATATAATATATAATTTTAGATGAGTCTAAACTAATTTTCTTTAAATGCAGTTTTGATTCATAAATCGAGCAAAGTATAAAAATAACTTCATATTTTATGTATGGCCATTTTTGACGGAGATATGGCCATTAATACAATATATAATTTTAGATGAGTCTGAAGTCATTTTGTTTTAATGCAGTTTTGTTTCAAAAATCGAGCAAAGTCTAAAAATAACTTCATTATTGGCGTGGGGCCATTTTTGGCCCCGAGATATTATTATTATTATTATTGGGGAATCTGCACCGCGACCTATTCGATCTATTGTGCCCCCTTCTGAGCTTATAGCTCCTCCATCAGCCCCAACTCCCGCACAAACGTGAGGATCTTTGTTGGGTTGAGGTCTACTATGTCTTTGTAATCCAAGACATGCGCCCCTAGGATGCTGCTTCTTCTTCTAACTAAGGCGACACAGTCTGCCAGGATGTGCATTGAGGATTCCTTTTCCCCTTCACAAAACCTGCAGAGATCGCTACTGAATATACCCAGTTTTGCCAGGTGGCTCCTTAGTCTACAGTGTCCTGTCAATAGACCGGTAAGTATCCTAAGGTTGTTCTTTCCCATGGTTATAATCTGTTTAAAACGAACAAGATTATAACCACCTAGGAGACATCTGGCTTGTCGGAGTCCTACTGTCTCCGACCAACTCTGTTGCCGTCTCTGCCTTTCCTCGTTTCTGAGTTCCAGTCGTATAGTGTGTTTTCCTACGCCACAATACGGTTCTGGTCCTGTTAGGGGCCTTCCTGCCCCCATTCTTGCTTGCTCGTCAGCCGCCTCGTTTCCCGCTATGTCCCTGTGGCCCGGGACCCATCGTAGGGTGAGCCTGTTGTGTGTCCCGAGTAGGTCTAGCTTCGAACGAACTTCATGGACTAACTTCGATGTTATCTTAGTCCCCATTATAGCTTTCAATGCTGCTTGACTGTCGGATAGGATGGATATATCCGTATTCCGATAGTTACGTTCTATGTTGAAGTCCGCACATCTCCCTATCGCACACACCTCAGCCTGAAATATGCTGGTGTGCGTTCCCAGGGATTCATGGTAGAATACCCGAGGACCCACCACTCCAAGGCCGGTGCCCTGATTCGTGAGTGATCCATCGGTGTACCATTTTATGGTGTGCGGTTTCATGGGATGGACTTCGTCCAGACTTGTCCATTCCCTTTTACTACTCATTTGAACTGTGAAATTTCGCTCGAATATGTATTCGGCTACCATTTCGTCCCTAGGTTGCGTCAGTAGGGGTAGTTCGTTTGAAAGGAGTTGGGCATCTTTATGGCTAAGGATATGGTTGCCCCCAACTCCTTCTGCGGATATCCTGAGAAGCGTGGCTTTCTGTTTAAGCCTTATAATATGGTGGAGTGGTGTCAGCTCCATTAAGGCTTCAAGGGCCATTGTTGGGCAGGTGCGCATAGCTCCTGTCATACATACGCAGGCCATTCTTTGCAACTTTTGTAGTTGTTTCTTCACGGTGATCAACCGCGCCCTGTCACCCCATGCTACCACCCCATAGGTTAACATGGGTCTTACTACCATCAGGTATAGCCATCTTAGTATCTTTGGTGATGTACCCCATGATTTACCTGCAATACTACGACATGTGTAAAGCGCCCTAGAGCACTTTAATATCGTGTTTTGCACATGGGTGCCAAAGTTAAGCCCGCTATCAAATGTGATTCCCAGGTATTTGACCTCCCTACTTGTTTCTAGTAGGGTCCCTGAGAGCCATATCTGTCTCATCCTCTGTAACTTATGTCGTCTGGTAAAGGGGACGATGACTGTTTTCGTAGGGTTTAGGTTGAGTCCAACCTCCATACACCAGTCATACGTTATCCTTAGCCCTGACTGGACTATGTCACAGAGTGATTCTTCGAATTTGCCTCGCGCTATGATAACAATGTCATCGGCATAACCTTGACATTGAATACCACTGTTAGCAAGTCTGTTTAGTAGTTCGTCTACTAACAGACTCCAGAGTAACGGAGACAACACCCCTCCTTGGGGACAGCCTTTGGTGGTTAGGACTGTTACAGTGCTATCATGCAATGATGCCGTGGCTTGTCTGGACCGTAGCAGTGCAGATATCCATCTGCTGGTAGTATGGTCCAGGCCTCTTCTCTCAAGGGTAGCATTGATTCATTTGTCATTTTGTTTTAATGCAGTTTTGTTTCAAAAATCGAGCAAAGTCTAAAAATAACTTCATTATTGGCGTGGGGCCATTTTTGGCCCCGAGATATGGCCATTAACATAATATATAATTTTAGACGAGTCTGAGGTCATTTTCTTTAAATGCAGTTTTGTTTAAAAAATCAAGCAATTTCTAAAAGTAACTCCATATTTGAAATGGGGCCATTTTTGACAGAGATATGGCCATTAATAAAATATATAACTTTAGATGAGTCTGAAGTCATTTTGTTTAAATGCAGTTTTGTTTCACAAATCGAGCAATTTCTAAAAATACCTTCATATTTGAAGTGGGACTGTTTTTGACGGAGATATGGCCATTAATAAAATATATAATTTTAGATGAGTCTGAAGTCATTTTGTTTAACTGCAGTTTTGTTTAAAAAATCGAGCAATTTCTAAAAGTAATTTTATTATTGGAGTGGGCCCCTTTTTGACAGAGATATGGCCATTAATATATTATATAATTTCAGATGAGTCTGAAGTCAATTTCTTTAAATGCAGTTTTGATTCATACATCGAGCAAAGTATAAAAATAACTTCATTATTGGCGTGGGGCCATTTTTGACGGAGATATGGCCATTAATACAATATATAATTTTAGATGAGTCTGAAGTCATTTTCTTTAAATGCAGTTTTGTTTCAAAAATCGAGAAATTTCTAAAAATCTTCATATTTGAATTTCTAAAAATACCTTCATATTTGAAGTGGGACTATTTTTGACAGAGATATGGCCATTAATACAATATATAATTTTAGATGAGTCTGAAGTCATTTTGCTTTAATGCAGTTTTGATTCATAAATCGAGCAATTTCTAAAAGTAACTTCATTATTGGCGTGGGGCCATTTTTGACGGAGATATGGCCATTAATACAATATATAATTTTAGATGAGTCTGAAGTCATTTTCTTTAAATGCAGTTTTGTTTAAAAAATGGAGCAATTTCTAAAAGTAACTTCATATTTTATGTGGGGCCATTTTTGACGGAGATATGGCCATTAATACAATATATAATTTTAGATGAGTCTGAAGACATTTTCTTTAAATGCAGTTTTGTTTAAAAAATCGAGCAATTTCTAAAAGTAACTCCATATTTGAAGTGATGCCATTTTTGACAGAGATATGGCCATTAATACAATATATAATTTTAGATGAGTCTGAAGTCATTTTGTTTAAATGCAGTTTTGTTTCACAAATCGAGCAATTTCTAAAAATACCTTCATATTTGAAGTGGGGCCATTTTTGACGGAGATATGGCCATTAATAATAATATATAATTTTAGATGAGTCTGAAGTCATTTTCTTTAAATGCAGTTTCGTTTCAAAAATCGAGCAATTTCAAAAAGTAACTTCATATTTTATGTGGGGCCATTTTTGACGGAGATATGGCCATTAATACAATATATAATTTTAGATGAGTCTGAAGACATTTTCTTTAAATGCAGTTTTGTTTCAAAAATCGAGCAAATTCTAAAAATACCTTCAGATTTTAAGTGGGGCCATTTTTGACAGAGATATGGCCATTAATATAATATATAATTTTAGATGAGTCTAAACTAATTTTCTTTAAATGCAGTTTTGATTCATAAATCGAGCAAAGTATAAAAATAACTTCATATTTTATGTATGGCCATTTTTGACGGAGATATGGCCATTAATACAATATATAATTTTAGATGAGTCTGAAGTCATTTTGTTTTAATGCAGTTTTGTTTCAAAAATCGAGCAAAGTCTAAAAATAACTTCATTATTGGCGTGGGGCCATTTTTGGCCCCGAGATATTATTATTATTATTATTATTATTGGGGAATCTGCACCGCGACCTATTCGATCTATTGTGCCCCCTTCTGAGCTTATAGCTCCTCCATCAGCCCCAACTCCCGCACAAACGTGAGGATCTTTGTTGGGTTGAGGTCTACTATGTCTTTGTAATCCAAGACATGCGCCCCTAGGATGCTGCTTCTTCTTCTAACTAAGGCGACACAGTCTGCCAGGATGTGCATTGAGGATTCCTTTTCCCCTTCACAAAACCTGCAGAGATCGCTACTGAATATACCCAGTTTTGCCAGGTGGCTCCTTAGTCTACAGTGTCCTGTCAATAGACCGGTAAGTATCCTAAGGTTGTTCTTTCCCATGGTTATAATCTGTTTAAAACGAACAAGATTATAACCACCTAGGAGACATCTGGCTTGTCGGAGTCCTACTGTCTCCGACCAACTCTGTTGCCGTCTCTGCCTTTCCTCGTTTCTGAGTTCCAGTCGTATAGTGTGTTTTCCTACGCCACAATACGGTTCTGGTCCTGTTAGGGGCCTTCCTGCCCCCATTCTTGCTTGCTCGTCAGCCGCCTCGTTTCCCGCTATGTCCCTGTGGCCCGGGACCCATCGTAGGGTGAGCCTGTTGTGTGTCCCGAGTAGGTCTAGCTTCGAACGAACTTCATGGACTAACTTCGATGTTATCTTAGTCCCCATTATAGCTTTCAATGCTGCTTGACTGTCGGATAGGATGGATATATCCGTATTCCGATAGTTACGTTCTATGTTGAAGTCCGCACATCTCCCTATCGCACACACCTCAGCCTGAAATATGCTGGTGTGCGTTCCCAGGGATTCATGGTAGAATACCCGAGGACCCACCACTCCAAGGCCGGTGCCCTGATTCGTGAGTGATCCATCGGTGTACCATTTTATGGTGTGCGGTTTCATGGGATGGACTTCGTCCAGACTTGTCCATTCCCTTTTACTACTCATTTGAACTGTGAAATTTCGCTCGAATATGTATTCGGCTACCATTTCGTCCCTAGGTTGCGTCAGTAGGGGTAGTTCGTTTGAAAGGAGTTGGGCATCTTTATGGCTAAGGATATGGTTGCCCCCAACTCCTTCTGCGGATATCCTGAGAAGCGTGGCTTTCTGTTTAAGCCTTATAATATGGTGGAGTGGTGTCAGCTCCATTAAGGCTTCAAGGGCCATTGTTGGGCAGGTGCGCATAGCTCCTGTCATACATACGCAGGCCATTCTTTGCAACTTTTGTAGTTGTTTCTTCACGGTGATCAACCGCGCCATGTCACCCCATGCTACCACCCCATAGGTTAACATGGGTCTTACTACCATCAGGTATAGCCATCTTAGTATCTTTGGTGATGTACCCCATGATTTACCTGCAATACTACGACATGTGTAAAGCGCCCTAGAGCACTTTAATATCGTGTTTTGCACATGGGTGCCAAAGTTAAGCCCGCTATCAAATGTGATTCCCAGGTATTTGACCTCCCTACTTGTTTCTAGTAGGGTCCCTGAGAGCCATATCTGTCTCATCCTCTGTAACTTATGTCGTCTGGTAAAGGGGACGATGACTGTTTTCGTAGGGTTTAGGTTGAGTCCAACCTCCATACACCAGTCATACGTTATCCTTAGCCCTGACTGGACTATGTCACAGAGTGATTCTTCGAATTTGCCTCGCGCTATGATAACAATGTCATCGGCATAACCTTGACATTGAATACCACTGTTAGCAAGTCTGTTTAGTAGTTCGTCTACTAACAGACTCCAGAGTAACGGAGACAACACCCCTCCTTGGGGACAGCCTTTGGTGGTTAGGACTGTTACAGTGCTATCATGCAATGATGCCGTGGCTTGTCTGGACCGTAGCAGTGCAGATATCCATCTGCTGGTAGTATGGTCCAGGCCTCTTCTCTCAAGGGTAGCATTGATTCATTTGTCATTTTGTTTTAATGCAGTTTTGTTTCAAAAATCGAGCAAAGTCTAAAAATACCTTCATTATTGGCGTGGGGCCATTTTTGGCCCCGAGATATGGCCATTAACATAATATATAATTTTAGACGAGTCTGAGGTCATTTTCTTTAAATGCAGTTTTGTTTAAAAAATCAAGCAATTTCTAAAAGTAACTCCATATTTGAAATGGGGCCATTTTTGACAGAGATATGGCCATTAATAAAATATATAACTTTAGATGAGTCTGAAGTCATTTTGTTTAAATGCAGTTTTGTTTCACAAATCGAGCAATTTCTAAAAATACCTTCATATTTGAAGTGGGACTATTTTTGACGGAGATATGGCCATTAATAAAATATATAATTTTAGATGAGTCTGAAGTCATTTTGTTTAACTGCAGTTTTGTTTAAAAAATCGAGCAATTTCTAAAAGTAATTTTATTATTGGAGTGGGCCCCTTTTTGACAGAGATATGGCCATTAATATATTATATAATTTTAGATGAGTCTGAAGTCATTTTCTTTAAATGCAGTTTTGATTCATAAATCGAGCAAATTATAAAAATAACTTCATATTTTGGCGTGGGGCCATTTTTGACGGAGATATGGCCATTAATACAATATATAATTTTAGATGAGTCTGAAGTCATTTTCTTTAAATGCAGTTTTGTTTCAAAAATCGAGCAATTTCTAAAAGTTACTTCATATTTTATGTGGGGCCATTTTTGACGGAGATATGGCCATTAATACAATATATAATTTTAGATGAGTCTGAAGACATTTTCTTTAAATGCAGTTTTGTTTAAAAAATCGAGCAATTTCTAAAAGTAACTCCATATTTGAAGTGGGGCCATTTTTGACAGAGATATGGCCATTAATACAATATATAACTTTAGATGAGTCTGAAGTCATTTTGTTTAAATGCAGTTTTGTTTCAAAAATCGAGCAATTTCTAAAAATACCTTCATATTTGAAGTGGGGCCATTTTTGACGGAGATATGGCCATTAATATAATATATAATTTTAGATGAGTCTGAAGTCATTTTCTTTAAATGCAGTTTTGTTTCAAAAATCGAGCAATTTCTAAAAATAACTTCATATTTTTTGTGGGGCCATTTTTGACGGAGATATGGCCATTAATACAATATATAATTTTAGGTGAGTCTGAAGACATTTTCTTTAAATGCAGTTTTGTTTCAAAAATCGAGCAAATTCTAAAAATACCTTCATATTTTAAGTGGGGCCATTTTTGACAGAGATATGGCCATTAATACAATATATAATTTTAGATGAGTCTGAAGTCATTTTCTTTAAATGCAGTTTTGTTTCAAAAATCAAGCAAATTTCTAAAAATAACTTCATATTTTATGTGGGGCCATTTTTGACGGAGATATGGCCATTAATACAATATATAATTTTAGATGAGTCTGAAGTCATTTTCTTTAAATGCAGTTTTGTTTCAAAAATCGAGCAAATTCTAAAAATAACTTCATATTTGTTGTGGGGCCATTTTTGACGGAGATATGGCCATTAATACAATATATAATTTTAGATGAGTCTGAAGTCATTTTCTTTAAATGCAGTTTTGTTTCAAAAATCGAGCAATTTCTAAAAATACCTTCATATTTGAAGTGGGGCTATTTTTGACAGAGATATGGCCATTAATACAATAAATAATCTTGGATGAGTCTGAAGACATTTTCTTTAAATGCAGTTTTGTTTAAAAATCGAGCAATTTCTAAAAGTAACTCCATATTTGAATTGAGGGGCCATTTTTGACAGAGATATGGCCATTAATACAATATATAACTTTAGGTGAGTCTGAAGTCATTTTGTATAAATGCAGTTTTGTTTCACAAATCGAGCAATTTCTAAAAATACCTTCATATTTGAAGTGGGGCCATTTTTGACAGATATATGGCCATTAATATAATATATAATTTTAGATGAGTCTGAAGTCATTTCGTTTAAATGCAGTTTTGTTTAAAAAATCGAGCAATTTCTAAAAGTAACTTTATTATTGGCGTGGGGCCATTTTTGACGGAGATATGGCCATTAATACAATATATAATTTTAGATGAGTCTGAAGTCATTTTCTTTAAATGCAGTTTTGTTTCAAAAATCGAGCAATTTCTAAAAGTAACTTCATATTTTGTGTGGGGCCATTTTTGACGGAGATATGGCCATTAATACAATATATAATTTTAGATGAGTCTGAAGTCATTTTCTTTAAATGCAGTTTTGTTTAGAAAATCCAGCAATTTCTAAAAATAACTCCATATTTTAAGTGGGGCCATTTTTGACAGAGATATGGCCATTAATACAATATATAATTTTAGATGAGTCTGAAGTCATTTTCTTTAAATGCAGTTTTGTTTCAAAAATCGAGCAATTTCTAAAAATAACTTCATATTTTAAGTGGGGCCATTTTTGACGGAGATATGGCCATTAATACAATATATAATTTTAGATGAGTCTGAAGACATTTTCTTTAAATGCAGTTTTGTTTCAAAAATCGAGCAAATTCTAAAAATACCTTCATATTTTGAAGTGGGGCCATTTTTGACGGAGATATGGCCATTAATACAATATATAATTTTAGATGAGTCTGAAGTCATTTTCTTTAAATGCAGTTTTGTTTCAAAAATCGAGCAATTTCTAAAAATACCTTCATATTTGAAGTGGGTCCATTTTTGACGGAGATATGGCCATTAATACAATATATAATTTTAGATGAGTCTGAAGACATTTTCTTTAAATGCAGTTTTGTTTCAAAAATCGAGCAATTTCTAAAAGTAACTTCATATTTTAAGTGGGGCCATTTTTGACGGAGATATGGCCATTAATACAATATATAATTTTAGATGAGTCTGAAGACATTTTCTTTAAATGCAGTTTTGTTTCAAAAATCGAGCAAATTCTAAAAATACCTTCATATTTTAAGTGGGGCCATTTTTGACGGAGATATGGCCATTAATACAATATATAATTTTAGATGAGTCTGAAGTCATTTTCTTTAAATGCAGTTTTGTTTCAAAAATCGAGCAAATTTCTAAAAATAACTTCATATTTTAAGTGGGGCCATTTTTGACGGAGATATGGCCATTAATACAATATATAATTTTAGATGAGTCTGAAGTCATTTTTTTTTTTCAAAAATGAGCATTTTAATTCATATTTAAGTGGGGCCATTTTTGACGGAGATATGGCCATTAATACAATATATAATTTTAGATGAGTCTGAAGACATTTTCTTTAAATGCAGTTTTGTTTCAAAAATCGAGCAATTTCTTAAAAGTAACTTCATTTTAAGTGGGGCCATTTTTGACGGAGATATGGCCATTAATACAATATATAATTTTAGATGAGTCTGAAGACATTTTCTTTAAATGCAGTTTTGTTTCAAAAATCGAGCAATTTCTAAAAATAACTTCATATTTTAAGTGGGGCCATTTTTGACGGAGATATGGCCATTAATACAATATATAATTTTAGATGAGTCTGAAGTCATTTTCTTTAAATGCAGTTTTGTTTCAAAAATCGAGCAATTTCTAAAAATAACTTCATATTTTGAAGTGGGGCCATTTTTGACGGAGATATGGCCATTAATACAATATATAATTTTAGATGAGTCTGAAGACATTTTCTTTAAATGCAGTTTTGTTTCAAAAATCCAGCAATTTCTAAAAGTAACTCCATATTTGAAGTGGGGCCATTTTTTGACAGAGATATGGCCATTAATACAATATATAATTTTAGATGAGTCTGAAGTCATTTTCTTTAAATGCAGTTTTGTTTCAAAAATCGAGCAAATTTCTAAAAATACCTTCATATTTTAAGTGGGGCCATTTTTGACGGAGATATGGCCATTAATATAATATATAATTTTAGATGAGTCTGAAGACATTTTCTTTAAATGCAGTTTTGTTTCAAAAATCGAGCAAATTCTAAAAATAACTTCATATTTGAAGTGGGGCCATTTTTGACGGAGATATGGCCATTAATACAATATATAATTTTAGATGAGTCTGAAGTCATTTTCTTTAAATGCAGTTTTGTTTCAAAAATCGAGCAATTTCTAAAAATAACTTCATATTTTAAGTGGGGCCATTTTTGACGGAGATATGGCCATTAATACAATATATAATTTTAGATGAGTCTGAAGTCATTTTCTTTAAATGCAGTTTTGTTTCAAAAATCGAGCAAATTCTAAAAATACCTTCATATTTTAAGTGGGGCCATTTTTGACGGAGATATGGCCATTAATACAATATATAATTTTAGATGAGTCTGAAGACATTTTCTTTAAATGCAGTTTTGTTTCAAAAATCGAGCAATTTCTAAAAGTAACTTCATATTTGAAGTGGGTCCATTTTTGACGGAGATATGGCCATTAATACAATATATAATTTTAGATGAGTCTGAAGACATTTTCTTTAAATGCAGTTTTGTTTCAAAAATCGAGCAATTTCTAAAAGTAACTTCATATTTTAAGTGGGGCCATTTTTGACGGAGATATGGCCATTAATACAATATATAATTTTAGATGAGTCTGAAGACATTTTTTTTTCAGTTTTGTTTTAATTTTTTTTAAATTTTTTTTAAAATCGAGCAAATTTCTAAAAATACCTTCATATTTTAAGTGGGGCCATTTTTTGACGGAGATATGGCCATTAATACAATATATAATTTTAGATGAGTCTGAAGTCATTTTCTTTAAATGCAGTTTTGTTTCAAAAATCGAGCAAATTTCTAAAAATAACTTCATATTTGAAGTGGGGCCATTTTTGACGGAGATATGGCCATTAATACAATATATAATTTTAGATGAGTCTGAAGACATTTTCTTTAAATGCAGTTTTGTTTCAAAAATCGAGCAAATTTCTAAAAATAACTTCATATTTGAAGTGGGGCCATTTTTGACGGAGATATGGCCATTAATACAATATATAATTTTAGATGAGTCTGAAGACATTTTCTTTAAATGCAGTTTTGTTTCAAAAATCGAGCAATTTCTAAAAAGTACCTTCATATTTTAAGTGGGGCCATTTTTGACGGAGATATGGCCATTAATACAATATATAATTTTAGATGAGTCTGAAGACATTTTCTTTAAATGCAGTTTTGTTTCAAAAATCGAGCAAATTTCTAAAAATAACTTCATATTTTAAGTGGGGCCATTTTTTGACGGAGATATGGCCATTAATACAATATATAATTTTAGATGAGTCTGAAGTCATTTTCTTTAAATGCAGTTTTGTTTCAAAAATCGAGCAATTTCTAAAAAGTACCTTCATATTTGAAGTGGGGCCATTTTTTGACGGAGATATGGCCATTAATACAATATATAATTTTAGATGAGTCTGAAGACATTTTCTTTAAATGCAGTTTTGTTTCAAAAATCGAGCAATTTCTAAAAAGTAACTTCATATTTTGAAGTGGGGCCATTTTTGACGGAGATATGGCCATTAATACAATATATAATTTTAGATGAGTCTGAAGTCATTTTCTTTAAATGCAGTTTTGTTTCAAAAATCGAGCAAATTTCTAAAAATACCTTCATATTTTGAAGTGGGGCCATTTTTGACGGAGATATGGCCATTAATACAATATATAATTTTAGATGAGTCTGAAGACATTTTCTTTAAATGCAGTTTTGTTTCAAAAATCGAGCAATTTCTAAAAATAACTTCATATTTGAAGTGGGGCCATTTTTTGACGGAGATATGGCCATTAATACAATATATAATTTTAGATGAGTCTGAAGTCATTTTCTTTAAATGCAGTTTTGTTTCAAAAATCGAGCAATTTCTAAAAAGTAACTTCATATTTTGAAGTGGGGCCATTTTTGACGGAGATATGGCCATTAATACAATATATAATTTTAGATGAGTCTGAAGACATTTTCTTTAAATGCAGTTTTGTTTCAAAAATCGAGCAAATTCTAAAAATACCTTCATATTTTAAGTGGGGCCATTTTTGACGGAGATATGGCCATTAATACAATATATAATTTTAGATGAGTCTGAAGTCATTTTCTTTAAATGCAGTTTTGTTTCAAAAATCGAGCAATTTCTAAAAATACCTTCATATTTTAAGTGGGGCCATTTTTGACGGAGATATGGCCATTAATACAATATATAATTTTAGATGAGTCTGAAGACATTTTCTTTAAATGCAGTTTTGTTTCAAAAATCGAGCAATTTCTAAAAAGTAACTTCATATTTGAAGTGGGGCCATTTTTGACGGAGATATGGCCATTAATACAATATATAATTTTAGATGAGTCTGAAGTCATTTTCTTTAAATGCAGTTTTGTTTCACAAAATCGAGCAAATTCTAAAAATAACTTCATATTTGAAGTGGGGCCATTTTTGACGGAGATATGGCCATTAATACAATATATAATTTTAGATGAGTCTGAAGACATTTTCTTTAAATGCAGTTTTGTTTCAAAAATCGAGCAAATTTCTAAAAATAACTTCATATTTGAAGTGGGGCCATTTTTGACGGAGATATGGCCATTAATACAATATATAATTTTAGATGAGTCTGAAGTCATTTTCTTTAAATGCAGTTTTGTTTCAAAAATCGAGCAATTTCTAAAAAGTAACTTCATATTTTGAAGTGGGGCCATTTTTGACGGAGATATGGCCATTAATACAATATATAAATTTTAGATGAGTCTGAAGACATTTTCTTTAAATGCAGTTTTGTTTCAAAAATCGAGCAATTTCTAAAAGTAACTTCATATTTTAAGTGGGGCCATTTTTGACGGAGATATGGCCATTAATACAATATATAATTTTAGATGAGTCTGAAGTCATTTTCTTTAAATGCAGTTTTGTTTCAAAAATCGAGCAAATTCTAAAAATAACTTCATATTTGAAGTGGGGCCATTTTTTGACGGAGATATGGCCATTAATACAATATATAATTTTAGATGAGTCTGAAGTCATTTTCTTTAAATGCAGTTTTGTTTCAAAAATCGAGCAAATTCTAAAAATAACTTCATATTTTGATGTGGGGCCATTTTTTGACGGAGATATGGCCATTAATACAATATATAATTTTAGATGAGTCTGAAGTCATTTTGTTTAAATGCAGTTTTGTTTCACAAAATCGAGCAATTTCTAAAAATAACTTCATATTTGAAGTGGGGCCATTTTTGACGGAGATATGGCCATTAATATAATATATAATTTTAGATGAGTCTGAAGACATTTTCTTTAAATGCAGTTTTGTTTCAAAAATCGAGCAATTTCTAAAAAGTAACTCCATATTTGAAATGGGGCCATTTTTGACAGAGATATGGCCATTAATACAATATATAATTTTAGATGAGTCTGAAGTCATTTTGTTTAAATGCAGTTTTGTTTCACAAATCAGGCAGAATACCTTCATATTTGAAGTGGGACTATTTTTGACAGAGATATGGCCATTAATACAATATATAATTTTAGATGAGTCTGAAGACATTTTCTTTAAATGCAGTTTTGATTCATAAATCGAGCAAAGTATAAAAAATAACTTCATTATTGGCGTGGGGCCATTTTGACGTATGGCCATTAATACAATATATAATTTTTAGATGAGTCTGAAGTCATTTTCTTTAAATGCAGTTTTGTTTCAAAATCCAACCAATTTCTGAGTTACTTCATATTTTAAGTGGGGCCATTTTTGACAGGAATATGGCCATTAATACAATATATAATTTTAGATGAGTCTGAAGACATTTTCTTTAAATGCAGTTTTGTTCAAAAATCGAGCAAATTCTAAAAATGCCAGATTTTAAGTGGGGCCATTTTTTGACGAGATATGGCCATTATATAATACATAATTTTAGATGAGTCTAAAGTCATTTTCTTTAAATACAGTTTGATTCATAAATCAGACAAAGTATAAAATAACTTCATATTCTATGTGGGGTCATTTTTGACGGAATAGCCATTAATACAATATATAATTTTAGAGTAGGGTCTACGAAGTCATTTTTGTTTAATGCATTTTGTTTCAAAAATCGAGCAAAGTCTAAAAATAACTTCATTATTGGCGTGGGGCCATTTTTGGCGGAGATATGGCCATTAACATAATACATAATTTTAGACGAGTCTGAAGTCATTTCTTTAAAATGCAGTTTAGTTTAAAAAATCGAGCAAATTTCATAAAAGTAACTCCATATTTTGTGTGGGGCCATTTTTGACGGAGATATGGCCATTAATACAATATACCAATTTAGATGAGTCTGAAGACATTTTCATTAAATGCAGTTTT
>JAEIFX010000673.1:0-12168 GCA_018904325.1 Drosophila murphyi
CAAGTTCACAGTCAGTTGCATGACTCCTATATTTTTATCGATACCGTGATTACGAACAATTTTTTTTTCTTTTGTCCTTTTTTATCAAAATTAGATGTCTAAATTAAAAAGTGCTTGACTAGAATTAATTAATAAAATTTTCGCAAGTCATATACCGAGATGGTACTGTCTCATAGTACAGAAGATCTGACTCGCATTAGTAACACAGGCAATCATTGTTGCATTTGTTCTGAAATAATAGTTTTCCAGGGTCAGTTATTAGCAACCTCTTGCGGACATTACTTTCATAGACCGTGCTTCAATTCCCAAGTCGGCAAGAAGAAGGTATGCCCAATTTGCAAGCAGAGCCTGACACGCCTAACTTCGGCTTCAACTGAGGATCTCAGTCCCACTGGACCCTCTACGTCCAATGCAAGAAGGCCCTCAACATTTCAGTGCCTTCAGACCAGAGCTCAAGCCAAACGTGTTACAAATCCCGATCAAGTCGAAATGCGCAACTCTGAAGAGATTAATTTGTCACCGGGCTCAACAACCATGCAGCAAGAGGCACCAAACATGGAATCGATTCAACAATCATTGGCCGAAACAATAAGAGTGGCTATGGTTGAGCAAACCCGACTCATTGCTACCAGTTTGGCCGACCAAGCGAACAGGTTGGTCCAAGCCCTTTCAGAAGGTCTTAGAGTTAGTCCAACTGAATGTGAATCCTTCTCACGTGCGGCCTCTGTCTGAAGAACAAAATCAAACGATAGAGCAATCCCTTCGTCTACCTTCGACAATGGCACTGACCTCGGGCTTCGCTCAAAGCCAGACAGCAAGGAATACTTCTTCAACTAATCATGCACAACATTACGAAAACCCCTCTTCATTCTGGTGGTGATAGGCCGCATTCGGCAGCTGCAGTAACCCCTGTTAATGGAAGATTGGGTTCTGCCATTCGTCCAAATCGGATAAGTCAGATAATGGCTAAATGGAAAATTAGGTTTACCGGCAAGGCCACTGTGTCCATAGAAGATTTTCTATATCGCGTCGAAGCTTTAACCAAGCAAACATTGGATGGAAGTGTAGTGCGCTTGCCAAGTTCATAAGATGTCATGCCTACGAGTATGCCTTGGTTTTTTAAGCCGAGCTTTTGCGACGACCTCTAGGGGTAAGAGTAAAATGCCAAGCTTTTTCTTTGTTAGTTGACTAAAAATTTTTTTTATTGAGAAAAAAAAGAGAAGGGGAAAAAAAAAAACTCTGAATCAAATAAATATATGGTCGCTAAATATCTATCAATGCGATAAAGAAACACGATCCATTGGACTGCAAAGAAAGAGAAAGGAAGGAGAACGTTTGTTTTTTTTTTTTTGCCACGGAACTGATCGGCTGATCAGCGAGTGCCAATCGCATTGCCAATGCGGGTCTGCGGTACAGTCGCCGCTGAAGTGGATTGAGGCTGTCCCTACGTTGGCAGCATCGAGTCCCATAACGTACCTAGCCTTGTAAATTTTTTTATTATTCGTAACATGAAACCAAGACAAAATTTAATAATCATTAATAAAAAAAAAAAAAAAATTAAGAAATATTATTAAATTTCTTAAGTATTACAATTACCTAAGTCACCAGCAAGTGAAATCAATCATAGACCATATGTAGTGTATTTGGTGCAGGCAGATTATGTTAAACGAACCAAAAAGAAAATAGTAATAATAAGTGGAGAAACAAAAAAAATGAAATAAACATGTTCAACACTCGCCAACAGTAAAATTGTTCCTGTAAATTTAGTTAATCAATTGACCTCCCCAGCCGCTCAGATGCCCCGCTACAAAAGATCTTTTGGACGTGGAGGATACCCCAAGTAAGTGCATCTGATCCCAAAATTACCTTTCCCCTAAATTTTATTGTTGGTAATCAGCGACAATGCTTCGACATTAAAAGGTAATAAAATGCAAAAAAAAAAAAAAAAAAAAAAACACGATGTAACAGTAAATGTGCAAAACTCACTCAAGTTGGGGAGGAAAGAAAAAAACTCACTCAACGTTGATCGCCCTTGCTCTGAGCGGCAGAATTTTTGAGTGGGCTTTTGAGATGTTAAACCAAACTAAATCACAGCCCGAAAGCATGCTCCAAATTTAATGTCGAAGTCGCTGCAAAAAAATAAAGATGAATGAAAAAGCTCCGATATAGAAATGAAGCATTCGTGAACAAAAAAAAAAAAAAAAATCAAATAAAATAATCTATAAATATATAAGGAAAGTAAATATAAATTAATAAAATATAAATAATATAATAAATATATATTCCCAATAAAAAAAAAAAAAAAACAAAATAATAGTAATAAATAGTTAATCATAAAATTTAAGTAGTTTAAAAATATATCATTAGAGGAATAATAAATGAAATAAAAGAGACAAGTTACCAAATTGAATACCTTAATAATCCGGTCCTGCCCTTATACTCCGTATGTGCCGAGATTTTTTTTTGATTTCACGTTGATTTTTTTTTTTTTATTTAATGTAAAGTCATAATTTTCTAATAATTTACAACATATAAATATTACTTGTTACAAAATGAAAACCAAAATGGAAATAAATGAATATATGCATTAAAATATTGTTAAAAATTAATAAATAATTTTTTTTTTTGGGAGTCATGCAACGCACACTGAACAGTGAATGAAATAAGGGTCGCTGTATTAGGGATCATCCAACATTATTATGTTTAGGTGCCTGATGATCTAGGTAGGGTGGTCATCTGCTGTGGCAATAACACCGGCCCAGCTCCAACGACGAAAACCCTGGAGTGTCGCCTCCATGTTATATTTGTGAGATCGTGCAATTCCCTTTTCCTCTCTTCCCCCTTTCCGGTAATTTGGTCGAGCGATACCCGCACGCGATATTTTTTTTAAATTAATATTATATACAGCGAGCACGTAGCGCAAGGAACCTTAAGGAACCCCGACCTCCCATCGATCACACAGCCGGAGCCAGCGCGTGCACCCCTCCTTGTAGACTACACTCACATCCGCTCGCCAAAATACCAGGTTATATGCTACAAACATACAAACGTTCTTTATGTGCCACAATTACAATGCAACTTTATTTCGGTGAGCAGAGCAGTAAAAGGAGGCTGCACTGTAAACTTTAAAAACAATCTTGCGTGGGTATGTGACGAAAACGGTAAAACTCTGATTATTGCGAGTCATAGAAGCAATTTATTTCTGTGTGAAATAACCAAAACAATAAATGCAGTATTCCTAAGTGGAAATGGCAAAAGTGGCAGTGAGGTCATTATAAAATGGCATAAGAGATATGGACATCTGAACATGCAAAGCCTCAAAGATTTAAATAATGTGAAATTGGTGCGTGGAGTGAACTTCAAGAGCACAGGCGAATTTGACTGTAAGATATGCCTACAGAGTAAGTCTTGCGCGAAGCCATTTAAAATGTCGGTCAGCAAAAGTGCGGATGTGCTAAACCTCATACATAGTGATGTTTGCGGCCCTATAAACATATGATCAAACAGAGGATCACTTTACTTTGTTACAATGATTGATGATAAATCACGATATGTTCACGTATATTTTATCAAAATAAATCAGAAGTTCTAAACGTGTTTAAGAACTATAAGAACATGGTTGAATGCCAAACGGGAAAACGGATCAAAGTACTTCGCAGTAACAATGGCAGAGAATATGTAAACAACGAGTTTGACATATTTCTGAAACAAAATGGGATCATCCGTCAATTGAGTGTGCCTCACACACCCCACCAAAATGGAGTTGCAGTGAGGATGAATCGTACCCTCGTAGAGATGGCGCGATGTATGCTGCTATAGGCCAAACTTAAAGAAAGTTTCTTGGCAGAATACGGCAGCTTATCTACGGAATAGATCGCCTGTAAAAGCTGTGCTCCAGAGTACGCCATATGAGTTATGGACAAGGCGGAAGTCATCAGTTGGCCACCTTCGTACAAGACACAGAATCTGAAATTTAGACCGAAGGGTATAGAATACATACTGGTTGGATATGCAGATCAAGCTAAAGCAAATCGCAAGTGGTAAAAATATCGTAAGCCATGATGTATATTTTGTTGATTCAACAACAGAATCAAGTGCAGTTGATATGCCCACATTACCGATTTTAATTGCAGCAAGGTAATTACAAAAGTGCAGTCCAATAGAAGCAGCGGCAGAGGCAGCAGCAGAGGTACCGGCGAAGATAATGGTAACACCGATACCAATAAAAGAGACATCACCAATAAAAGTAACCGGCTTGAAAAAACCAGTGGGTACGGATGACGAAGACCAGACGACGAGAGGCACAAGCTGAATCTTCTGAACAGTGATGAAGTCATAACACCAGAAACTGTGGAAGAAGCATTGGAAAGTCCAGCACTGAAAGTGAATGGAACTTGTGAACCAGCCGAATAAATTTCCAATCATAAGGCGAGTGGATGCAGATGGGTCTTTGCACTAAAACGTGACAAAAATGGCATCATAGAACGATACAAGGCTAGGCTAGTAGCAAAGGGCTGTAGCCGGAAACAACAAGTCCACAGGCTATCGATTGGCATAAGGCCATGGCACAGGAATTCGGAGCACTGAAAGTGAATGGAACTTGTGAACCAGCCAAATAAATTTCCAATCATAAGGCGAGTCGATGCAGATGGGTCTTTGCACTAAAACGTGACAAAAATGGCACCATAGAACGATACAAGGCTAGGCTAGTAGCAAAGGGCTGTAGCCGGAAACACGGAGTGAACTACGACGAAATGTTTTCGCCAGTAGTGCGATATGCGACAATAAGGATAGTGTTGGTCATAGCAGCTGAACTGGATTTAAATGTGCACCAACTTGATGTATCCACGGCATATCTAAATGGAGAATTGCAAGAGGATGTTTTCATGAAGCAACCCCGTATGTTTGAAGATATCTGAGGACGACGTCTTCAATGGGCATAACATATACTAAAACTGGAAATCCCATCAAAGGCTACGTTGATGCGGACTGGGGTGGAGATAACACGGCCCGAAAGTCGTACACTGGATACGCATTCATTCTTGGCGGTAGCGCATTCTCATGGGAAAGCAAGAAGCAGTCGTCAGTAGCTGTAAGTAGTACTGAAGCCGAATATATGGGAATATCGGAAGCAACTAAAGAAGCTGTTTATATTATGAAAAGTATTGTAATTCATGGCGATAATTTGAACGCTATGAACTTAGTTAAAAATCCAGTTTACCATGCACGAAGCAAACATGTAGATATTCGTTATCACTTCGAGCGAGAAGTTTTTAATAATCTTGTGATTCAGCTGGAATATTGTCCAACGAGTCAAATGATGGCAGATATCTTAACTAAAAATTTGTGCAAGTCAAAACATGAAAATTGTAATAGAATGCTTGGTCTAAAATTAATTGTCAATAATGTGTATTGAGCGGGAGCGTTGAAAATATGTAAAAGATCAATACAACATTCCGATGACTAATGTTAATAACAGAAAATAAGCACAGAAATGGAAATGAAACATTCTAATAAAAAAAACGAAAAAATATATAAAGGATATAAATATAAGTTAATAAAATAAAAATAATAAAATAAATATATGTTATTATTAATATTCTGAAAATTTCGATAGCCAGGAACAGGATACTGAAATATTTTTTAATTCAGATCTCGATCCTGTACAAGCCGGATAATCTTGTCTCGTCATATCGACCGATAAGCTTGCTGCCCACTTTCTCCAAGATATTTGAAAAATATTTCTGGGAAGATTGTCGGCAGTCAGTGGCTTCAGAGGGCCATTCCTGATCATCAGTTTGATTTAGGGCATCACCATGGTACACCAGAGCAAGTTCATCGAGTAGTACAGCATGTCCTCGAGGCCTTGCAAAATAAACAGTACAGCTCTGCCGTCTTTCTGAATATCCAGCAGGCGTTTTATCGCGTATGGCATGATGGCCTGCTTTTTTAAGCTTAAGTCCTTGCTACCATCGGTGCAGTATTTACTGCTCAGGTCTTACCTGATTGGCCGTTCTTTTAAGCTAGAAGTTAGGGGCGACCGATCAAACATCCGCCGCATTACAGAGGGTGTACCGCAGGGTAGTGTCCTTGGACCTGCCTTGTACACATTATACACCGCGGACTTGCCTATCCCAGTAGCCAGAAATACGCTGCTTGCCACATACGTGGATGACACTGTGCTCCTTGCTAACTCCAACACTGCTTGAGAGCATCTGCGGTTACGCAGAAGAACAGGACGCTGCACAACGACTTCGGTCTACCGACAGTCACATAACAAATTAACCGACATACGAGTGGGTAAAATGACCGGTTGCATAACCACGTCTACCCTTTGGCTGGCACACTTGGGTCAAATACAACGCGCAGGAGGAAGCGCCTCCACACCAGCGACCTCGGGACTGTTGGGCGTTAAATTTATGTGCTACAAATGTAATATTTAACAACAACCAATCATAAGATCGGATTAGTACAGTCCTGGCTTATCTGAAACTGCCCCCATATGATAATTCCACCGGCCCTGTCTCCAGATTTAATTTTTATTTAAAATTTGTGGGCTCTGCGGAAAATAACATTCGGAATCACAGATCCGATCTCAAAAATGCTCTGCTGGATGTGTGGAGCAAAATCAGACCCTGAAGCTGGTTTCTTCCATGAATAATAGCTTAAGGGAAGTTGCTAAGGCTAAAATATATCATACTAAATGTTAACATCCTTATTTAAGCTTTTATACGCCAAATATATTAGTTTTTTTAGACTGTCTAAAATAAGTTGTTGCACGTATTTTCGATAAGTTTTAATAAAATCTAGAGTTTATTTTTCAAACGTGATATAGCATGAAACAAATTGGCGTTTAAAATTTTTGGTGGACAATGTTTGAAATAAGCTGGGAGACACTTTATGGTCACCAACCGCAGTAGTTACTTATTTCGAGCAGTACCTTTCCTAGCCAGCTCAACGGCTATTTTTTATAGATGATAGAACTCATATTAGGCTAATAACATGCTGTTTAGCCATCTCGTGTATAGATTTGCGACAGCATGTTACTGATATATGTTTATATATATAGGGCTAACTTTGAGCCTTTCTAGGCAGTCTTTAGCTTCCTTTATGGCCAGTACCTCAGCCTGAAAGACACTGCTGTGTGTTAGAAAGCTGAAGGATAACTGTATGTTGAGTTGCTCGGAGTAGACCCATCCGCCTACGCGGTTGTATAGTTTGGAGCCTTCTGTAAAGACGGTTATGGTCGCCGGTGTACCGGGGTGCCGTGAACCCATTCCTCCCTTTGAGGGAAGTATATGTTGAAGGGCGTATCCAGTTGTGTTACTGGCACGCAGTAATCTGTTATTGAAGGGATGGTAGGCTTCCCTTCAGGATTGAGGCATGGCCAGTGCTCTGTGTAGCCCAGGCAAAGGAATCTCTGAGTCTTATGGCCGTGAGTGTTGCATTTTCCATTCCTTGTCTTTTCAAACATGGGATGTCCAGGATGGCGTCTAGTGCCTCACTAGGTGTGGTACGAAGCGCCCCAGATATGCACAAGAGGTACTTTGTAATTTCTTGTGAAAAGAAAAAGTTCAGTTTTTTTTGGGATTTACACCCAATCAACTCTCCTGTCCCCAAAATAACTAGTCATGAGGCCACAGAGAGTTTGGTGGTATTTTCCCTTGAAGATTACCGCAACGTCATTTACGTATGCAACCGTTTGGCAGCCGCCCTCTTCCATGTCCCTCAGCATTTTATTTATTACACAGTTCCATAGAAGGGGTGACAGGTCGCCTCCCTGTGGCGTACCTCGGCTAACATACCTGGAGAGAGTTGAGGGCTCCTGTGTGGATATCACAATCCCGCAAGTGAGCAATTGATTGATCAATCCCACTAGGCTGGTGTCAATCCCCAGGCTCAGCAGAGCGCCAGTTATTGCAGCCGGTGTGATGTTGTTGAAGGCGCATCCAATGTCTATGAACGCTATTGGGATGTATTCCTTATAGATTTGAGATTTCTCTATAATATTGACCATATAGATATAATATCTTCACAAGTCATGTGTGTGCACCTCGAAGGCAACTCAGAGCAGCCTGGGAAGTGCGTTTTAAATAGGATGTCCAGTGACTCTTCACTGGAAACTGACCATGAGGTGTCAACTTTTTCAGATAACCTAGTGGGGGTGGTTTTCAATAGAACTTTTCTGAGCCTTGCAGCTTCGTTAGTTGAATGTATGTCTGTGCAGAAATCTTCCTTAGATTTGCTTTTAGTCCGTCTGGTGCCTTTTTTGCATTCCGCCAGACTGGAGCGGAAAAAATACTTAGGTGTTTTTTCGCGTGGACGCAGGTGCGAGTTTTACCTTCATTCTGACCTACAAGGAGCTTGTAGTTTTTCCTTCCTAGTCCGCAAACCTTGCCTCCAATCATCCAAGGTTCTTGAACCAGTACTATGTCGTCTCCGCCAACAGCCAGGCGGGGCATCCGGGCAGCGGATGCTGCCTTACCATGGTGAAGGTATATCTGCAGTAGTCTCAAGGACATCTGGAGATTCCACCCTAACCGCCGCGTTGTTGCTGTCATCTTCATCTGACAGTACAAAGTCGTCCTCGTCTAGCTCATGACACATCGCCTCATGGCCCCGAGTAAGAGTTGAAGCATAACCAGGCTCCAGCTCATCGTCAGTTCAGCTCATCGGCCGTCACAACCGATTTATACACCTTCACGGTGATAGAACCGAATCCAAAGTTCAATTCGCCCTTGGCAGCTTCAATCGGTGCCAGTGATTCCTTGATTAGAATCAGTCGGCCCTTCTGTGGGACTGGTTGCCTAGCTGCAACAGACTAAGCACCTGGTCCGGTTCCTGGCCGGGATCCAGATGCGTACTCGAGATCTGCTCGGGACTTCGCTCCAGACGACAGCGAATAGCTTCGCCCCAGAGTAGACCTCGTCGATTTCTACGGACGCCCTGGTACCAACCAGCATCTCTGCATACTGGTGGTGGCCTAGACACCTTACTCAGCATCTGTAAGCATCGGACAGCTAGAGTTCCAACCCACTTCCACTGGTTTTTGGGAATCCTTCCATCCTTGTTGCCCTTGTCGAAGATCCCTATGAGGATTCTCTCCTTCGCAATTTCGGCAAAGGACCTCGGCTGCAATTTGTCCCGTTTTGCAACGGGTCCTTGCGCTTCTTGAGAGCGTTGCCTTTTTGTCTGGCTCTGTTCTTTATTGGGTAGTGCCTCGCCGAAGTTTGGCACTCCACCTTGTTTGGCCATTCGGCTGGTGGGTTGGCCGACGCATTCGCGTTCTGCCGCTCCAGAATGCTAGCACCATTCCTCCTCTCGGTAGTTGGCAATTCGCCTTTCGCACCCGCTCTTGCCAGAAGATTGGCTGCATAAGTGCTTTGCCTTCCCACCAAGGAGTGGGATGAGTCAGGATTTTTGCCGACTGCACCCTCACCACTGGCTACACAAACAGGATTTTCAGCCACTTTTGCCTGGTTTTCACTTGGCAGGCATTCGGTTCACTGCCTCAGCTGTACGTTTGGGATTACTCCCTACCGGTTTCGGTCGAGTACCGGACTCTTTTAGGTTTTTATTTTTATTTTCGTAATTCATTCTGATTCCCACGAGTTGCGGAGAAAAGAAGTCCAACTGCACAGAGATGTGCGATGTGCAGGAAGGCTGGTTAATATCGGAGGTCGCCACGTATCCGATAGGTTCCGTAGATGGCTGGGCTATTTGTGGGCCCCCAGCCAGGCTGACTATCGGCACGAGTCGCATTACACCTTAGTCCGACCCCTTTAAAACCATGACTCGGTCCTTTGCCACGGACAAGACTATGGAAACAGACCATTTCCGAAGTTCAGAACACGAGTCTTAGCTAGCATCGGTACCTTGCGGACCTCTGTAATGCTATTACCAGTGGGCACCCTCGAATTTTTGCGAACCTAGTGGGTGAAAAGTTAATAAAATTGTATGCCTAAGATTATGTTTTGGTTTTTTTAATATCAAGCAGAGCTTTTGTCGACGCCCTCTATTAGATAAACTACTACAATGTCGATACCTTATTGAGTTTTTGTCTGCCGAAAGGGATGGTCGTGCGAGTCCAACCGACTTTGATTTTGATTATGCCTCGTGGATATAAAAAGGCACACGCGGACGCGATGACCCTAAACCGCAATTTCTCTCAAAAATTCTCTGTGGGAGAGTGAGTCTCCAACAAACAAATATAAAATTTTTCGTGGGGAAAATATATTCCAAATTGTTTTATCGGCATTAAACATAAGTGAACTCAGCTATAATGATATGCAAGCCGCCGTCAAAAATCACGTTAAACGAAAAAAAAATATAAACACAAATAACTATAATAAATATATTATAAATAAATATATTTATATAATAATAAAACCCGTGACCAATTTATCTACTGGAGATTATCAGACCAAAACTATTTTTTTTGCTACGGATCTGAGACTTCAGACGATTACACAACCAAGTGAAGATTTCCATCGCCAACAGCCATCGCCAGCTCGGATCCACTGTACAGTCTCCGCTGCACCACAATGGTATGGAGAGGATTGAGGCTTCCCCTACTTCTACAGAGTGTCTGACGATTTATCAAACGACCCGGTATATACGCATACAATTTGCAAAACTATAACTAATTTTTGATAGAGTAGTGAACATTTTTTTTTATTATTTGTAATTAAAGAATCAAGAGAAAAACCCATATTACAATTATCAAAGTCCATATAAAGTGAAATCAAAATATGAACCATATGGAGTCTAATTGGTGGAAACAAATTATATTAAATGAAACAATAAGTGAAGAAATTAAAAAAAAATACAACACTCGCCAACATTAAAATTGTTCTTTTAAATTTAACAAAAGATCTTTTGTATGTAGAGGATAATCAAGTAAGTGCATCTGATCCATAACTTTGCATTTAATTTAAATTTTATTGTTGATAAGCAGAAATAATATTTCGATTTTAAAGTGTGTTAAAATGTGCAGTAGTGTAAAATCGCACGTGTAAAACTCTCTCAATTTTATGATGAGACAGACATCATAGATAAGAAGCAAAACACTCACTCAACTTTGATCGCGTTTACCAAGAGCGGCAGACTTTTGAGTGGCCTTTTTTTTATCTACCAATTTATTTAAACATTAATCAACCTCTTGAAAGGCTATAAAACATTGATTTGTAAAGCTATGAATGGAAAATAGCAGTGAATTAAAATCTATAACATAAACATAAAATTGGTTTTAGCAGATAATAAATAACACTAAATATTACATTTGTGGCACATCAATTTAACGACCAACCGCCTGCAGCGTCCTGTTACTCACGTATGGTGGAGCACCAGAGATGTCTCAGATCACCTTGTTCTGCAAGACTTGAATTTGGTTTATCGGAGATTTTGCAGCTGTGCCCCAAAATAGAATCCCATATGTCCATGTGGGTACGATGATGCTCCTGTACACCAGCAGCTTGTTGCTCAAGCTGAGCTTGCTAGATGGCCTCAGCAGCCAGTTGAGTTTCGTTTTTTTTTTTTTATCTACACGCTGCTGGCGTGATATGGATGTGTTTGCGCCAGGTAAGTTTCCTGTCCAGATACATACCCAGGTAGCGAACATGGCTCCCCTGAGGTATGATCATGTTGTTGAGTCGAACAGTTGGACAGTTACCATTAATGACTTGCTCCCATTGACGCAGATTTTCCACCAGTTGGCCCAAGTACTAAAGCCATTCACGAACTTCTGCGTAACCGCAGATGCTCTCCAAGCAGTGGTGGAGTTAGCAAGGAACACAGTGTCATCCGCGTATATGGCAAGTAGAGTGTTTCTGGCTACTGGGATTGGCAAGTCCGCGGTGTACAATGTGTACAAGGCAGGTCCAGGGACACTACCCTGCGGTACATCCGGGCTAATGCGGCGGATGTTTGATGGCTCTCCCTAACTTCTACTATAAAAGAACGGCCAAGCAGGTAAGAGCTGAACAGTAAATACTGCACCGATGGTAGCAAGGACATAAGCTTAAAAAGCAGGCCATCATGCCATACGCGATCAAATGCCTGCTGGATATCCAGAAAGACGGCAGAGCTGTACTGTTTATTTTCCAAGGCCTCGAGGACATACTGTACTACTCGATGAACTTGCTCTGGTGTACCATGGTGATGCCTGAA
>JAEIFX010000674.1:0-86142 GCA_018904325.1 Drosophila murphyi
TGATGGATGGCGCCGTGGATACGTGCGGCCCCGCCTCCATGGTTACCGCCGATGCCGCCGCCTCCGCAACTCGCACGCGTTAGAGCAGCTCATGCGCAACACAACGGGCACCGATGGGGAGGAGATCCTTGCCCGCGGTCGTGCCCTTGCCGTCTTGAGCATGCAGCAGTCGCTGGAGGCCATGCGGGCCAACCGCAACTTCCACCACGCCCTTGGCACCCCTGCGCTCATTGTTGGCCTTGCTCGATGAGCACGTCACCTTGACGGGCGGAGAGAAGAACACCGGGGCGGGTGACCTCAGCTCGGAGCTCCCACAACGTGTGACGCAGCTGCGGTTGTTGGCACACGTTCTCATCACACTCTTTTGCATGTACCGACGTCAACCCAACGAGGCGTTGCCACACATTCAGTCCATCGTGACGATTGTAACGGGGGTGCCCTCCACTCCCATTACGGTTCCAGCCTGCCGTTGTGCTGCGACGGTTCCTGCGCACGACGCCCGACGGCCAACTTGGCCGGAGCCGAAGTGCGCCGGTGGAGTCTGGCATGTTCGCCTTCCTTGCCGGTGAGCCAGAGGAGCTCCGGCAGGCCATGATGGATTGCTTGCCCGATGAGGATGAGGATGTTGCGCGGGACGCCAGCCGCCACCATGAAGAAGACGTCGCGGCGGGAGGCGCTCTACAACCGCGATGTGGCTTTTTCAGGTCTTCATTCTTAACGTGCTCGTCACCGTTGGCTTGGCCATGGAGGGCATTCAGCCCGGTGTTGCGCGCAGCACCTACACCTGCGCCGCCACACGGGCGGACGAGGTGCTTGGCATCTCCTCCCCGCCCTGGCCAATCGCCTGGCAGAGAAGGGCCCCATCACGGAGCAGCTGTGGCGGTCTTTGTTGGGTCGCGACGAGGCGCGCAGGTGCCATGACGACACAACGAGACATCACCACCTTCCCGCGTGAGTTCTTCGCCTCGATGGAGCACATGGACGTGGAAACGTTTGGGGGATGGCGGCGGAGGAGGATATGTTCTGGAGCACGCTCCCGCCTCTGCATCATGTGCATCTCTTCTGCGTCATTGATTGCCTAGCCAAGGTGGCACCTCATTCATCATGAGAGCGGTGCGTTGCTCAATGCATGCCATCGCAGTTTTTTTTCATTTCATTTTTGTTCTGTATCCGGTCGTACACACACACACACACCAAACACACGCACACACACAGACACACACATTGTGGGCTGCAGAACGATCCCAACTTGGGCAACTCCGTCACTGGATGATGGATGGAACGTGTGCGTATGTTGTTGCTCGTCTGACTACCTCTACGCTTTACGTGTTCAGCCACATTTACCAACTTTCATGAGTTTTCATCTTTTTTGTTTTCAGTGGCCACGTTTATTTTTTTGTTTGCTTTGCTACTATTGTGGATTGAATCGATCATCACGTGCTGATCGTGGAGATACGCTGCTTGCTGTGGCCGGTGGCTGTGACGGAATCACCCGTGTGTGAGGGGAGAGAGGGAGGCCATTAACCTCTTTCTCTCTGATGTTGATGAGAGGATGTGTCATCCTGCACATCCATCCACACACCCGCCCGCCCACGTTACCTCTGCGCACGTCTTTGTTTCTTCCCGACGACATTGAGAGATGTTGAGAGATGTTGTGTGATGGAAGCGGATTCGCGCCATCAGCACACGGGGCGATGTTTGTTCTGTTCCGCCCTCTCTACGGACGGATGAGAAGGGCATATGCGTGTCGAAGCAACATTCTCCATCTCCCTCTTCCATGTTGCGCGGATGAAATCACACATGAAACGTGTTCTGATTCACGCATTCATTGCAACAACATGCCACTGATTATACAACATCATCTACTACGATTTGCTACAGGCATCTTCTTCTTTCCCCTCTCTTCTCTTTCCTTCTCGCCAATGTTTTTGTTTGCATCACCAAACATCACACTTTAGCGTTGCCACATCTCCGATCAGTTTGTGTGCTGCCACATAGCGGACGTAGAGCAGGTTCTGAGTGGGGCAGCCAACTAATCATCGTTTTTCCTCAGGTGGCTGCACTCGTTTGTGCGTCTACGCCACGCCATAATATTTTTTTTGCTTGCATCATCAATTTGTTGCCGGAACGTCTTTTTCTCTTGGGGTTTGGCGTCCTCCTCCTTTTTTTTTTTTGTTTCTCAGCTGCTGCGCGAGTGTTGCGATCGCGGAAAGGCCTCATCCTCACGACGAACATCATTCGTAAGAAGAGCACCACCAACAACATTCAGCGGAACGGCTCCTACACACTTAGACTGAGGGAGACAGAGTACGTTGGGTGCTGCTTCCATTGATTTTCGTTTGTATTTCTGTTTTTTCTCCCCTTTACGAAGAGTGGCGGTGCGTGAGAACTCAGCGACGGAAGTACGGCCGCCGGGGCTGGGATAACGATTATCACGTACATCATCACCCATCATCATCATCTACCTCCTGTGCGCTGGAGGTGCAGCACATCCACCAACTACACTCCTCAACCTTAGATGGAGCCGCATCACGGTCGTGGGAGGAGCAACGAGGCCCTCCACTACCATCCTGCCACCACCCATGCAGCTCCTGTTAGAAACAACATCTAATCGCCAACAACAACAACAACAACAGAGCACACCCGTTCATGCACCTCGTCTTCCCCTGAATGAGAGCCCGCCCGTCTCTAGCGGCCGGCTGAGCGGCCAGCGTCACCACTACTCCGACCTCTCCGAGGATGAGATCTACAGCGGACGACGGCGTGGAGAAAGCCATCATCACCTCGATAGACCGCCCAATCGTCGCGAACATCGCAGCTACAACATGTTGCCCAGCACACAAATCGCCCCACACATCAACGGCGGACCCGCGCTCTACGTTCATGGAAGACCGACGGTGATTGGTGATGTGGTGGAGCGCTGCTTTCCCTCCGGCAACGGCCTCCTCTTCCGCATCCACGAACAATCGAAGATGCGTTGGTCCTTTTACAACGACACCACAACCTTCATGATGTATGTGTACTACTCACTCGGGGCAGATAGCAAGGTGAGGCCCGGTGAGCGTGCAACTATGACGCGCAATCCGCAGAATCAGCGCATTGAAGGTGAATTGTGGGTGGCTCCTGGGATGACAGAGACGCTCCTCACGGGGAGGTGATTGGCTTTAGGTTTTGGTACAGCGCCATACCACGACGAACCGAGGAACATGAGGCTGCAGAGATGCGGCAGCAACCACAACAACACTATCATCCGCCGCCACCACCACCACCACCACCTCCCGCACAACCTCCAAAGAGGCAGCACCAACATCAGCCGCAACCGCAGCCACCATCACCATCATCGTCACCACAACAACATCGACCACAGCCACAAACAACACAACAACGTCCAACCACAACCGCAAACATCGCCACCCCAGCGTCCCTCTCCAACCCAGGCGTACACCTCCTCATCCTCATCACAGCCGTTGCAGCTGCGTCAGAGCTCACTCTCCTACTCCGAGCCACCAACACCATCACCCCTATCTCCATACCCGCAGATGCACCCGCTGGATCTCCAGCCGCTACAGAAGCGACGCAACGTGCGTGAAGGCATCCCGCAGCCCATGGAGCAAGAAACGAAGGAACATGACACGAAACAACTGCAGGTGCTCCCTGACAGCCACCCCAAACCACGACGTGATCCTACCCCAGACCGCGGCTTCTGACCTACTTACTCCATACACGCACACACATGTGTTCGGTTTGTGTATGTGTGATTGCCTGAGGGATGCTTGAACGTACTGCTTGACATTCTCTGCTGGTCATATCACCATGAGAGGTGTGGCTCGTTCACACACACCCACACACACACACGCACACAATGGAGGTGTGCGTTCATCTCCTCCTCAACCCACACACAATTTCTGACTACACTTTGTGAGTGTTGAACGGTGCTCCACTCCATGCGTCCACCATACTGCATCATCATCATCATCATCATCATCATCATCTTTTCCTTTTCGCGTGTCACGATTAGCAGTTACTACTGGATCAAGCGTTGGTGTCCATACACAAGCAACGCGCTCTTCATATCCATGCGCACGAGACGAGCATCGCTCTTGGTTCTGGCGCTCCTCCTCCTTCACGTGGCTGCTGTTTCCGCAAACGTGGAGGACGATGATGATGTGTGGCTGCCAGACGATGCACCGGTGGTGTCATACGATGAGGTGGTTGAACAGGACCCTTTTCCACACCTCCAACGTCGTAGGCAACCTCCTCCATTCTTTCAACCAGAAGAGCAGCTGCGTGATCCCAACGAGCCGGTGGATCACCTTCGCTGCCGAACATGCGCAACACTGACGTACTTTTTTTATGAGGAGGCGTTGAGACCTGCACAAGTGCGCTATGGTGTGTACATCCGCTCGCGACGGAATATCGCCGGTGGTGCGGTGCGTGAACGTGGCGCGACCGGTGAGGATGATGCCACGATGATGGCCTCCTCCCCCACGAAGGGGCTGCCTCACTACTTCCGTGATCGGATGGTGGCGGAGCTCCACGACTTCGTTGATGGTTTGCAGTGAGCGCATTGATCGCCATCAGATACACCTAGAGCAACAACACAAGAAGGATGAGGATATCCAACGACGGAATGTGAATGGCGAGGAGCAACGATTACGTCGTCGTCAGCTGCACATTTCATCACGTATGCTCGTCATTGATCGAGAGGTGGGCAAGTTGTGTGGGGAGGTGCTCGAGGAGATGGATGAGGCGCTCTCCGCCACTGCATTTGGGGCGTTGATGCCACCATCGCGCGTAGATGATGAGAGTGAGGATGCACATGGGGCATCATCCTTGGCGGAGGCGGAGGTGTGGGCCTTCAATTTTTGCTCGCAGCATAGTTTGTGCATGTTCGAGGTGCCATCTGATGTCATGCGGCGGTGTCGTGGCGCGCTACGCAGACATGAAACGCTCCACGGAAACCGCCATCCACGGTGGAGGAGCCCCGATCAACGCAGCCAGCGCAGCCTGCGCACCACGCCACCCCCGATGTATCGACAACAACACCAGATGATGATGAAGAAGAAGTCGGCAACACGAGGGAAGAAGTCGTGAGATCATCTGAAGATGACGTCATATCGGTTGTACTTGTGTGCATGGCTGTGTTGGTGGTGCTTCTCTCTGTGGCGATCTGGGCTGTTGCAACGCGTTCGTCATCACCACGACGACGACCACCACCGCCACGATCATCATTCCCACGTGCGTCGATGTTGCCGCTTCCCACAATTTTCCCTGGCTATAGCACACTTGCTACTGCTGTTGTGCGGGAGGAGGAGCTTGCCGTGGATCATGATCTTCCTCCCATCGCGGCAACTATGACGGAAGCCACCAACGTGGTGGAGAGAGACGTCGATGACATGGATGAATGAGTCCTTGGTTGGATGCGTTTGCATGTTGTGTGTGTGTGCGCGCAGAAGCAGCTTGCACAACACTGCAATTCTTGCTGTCGTGGTTGATGATGCCGTAGTACCATTCATTCATCTTCCTTCAATGTCGGCTACACAACACTGTTCTTTCGTCCTCTCCATTCTTCTTGCGTAGAACACTGCGCGCCAAACGTTGTGCGTCTCTCTCACAGTTATTTGAAAGCTGGTCTTGTGAATCATACATCATGTCAGCCACGGATCGTGTTTCTGCGGAGTTGGTGTCTCAGAAGGAGCTCTTCGCAGCACCCTTTATGACGTACGATGGCAACGCTCGTCGCATTATCGCCAACCCACAACACAACCGCCTTCTCGTGGCGGATCTTGCACGATTGCAGGCAACGTTGATGCATCTTCTGCGGCGTGCGGGTTCTATTCCAGCGCCACAGAGCCCCGTGGAGCATCTTCACGCACTGCAGCAGGCACTCATCTTCGTCTTGGCATCCACGTCTGTGGAGGATGACGCCACACACGGGGATCACTTCCGTTGTCAGCGACGTGGATCTGCAGCAACACATGAAGAGGCTCGAGGAGGCATCCACGCATGAGAACATGAGCTCCCGCAGTGTAGCGGCGGCGTCTCATGTTCTGACCGATGAAGTTTGCCACACGACGCTTGCCAACTTCATCAACACCGCCATGGAAGCAACCAAGGAACAACAAAAGAAGCATTTTCACAAGAACACCGACGAGGCCAAGTCGTTGCGCTCTGTTCTTCAACACTTGGAGACGTGCCAACGTTGTGTGCAGGAGATGCACGCGTCGTACCACGATATCCACATCTCCAACTCCTCGCAACAACAGCAACCACCACTGGATGCATCGTCATCGTCATCTGCTGCCAGCACCAAGGTGGTGATGAGCTACTACACTTTGCTCGCGTGGGCATTAGCCATCAATGCAGATCGACGTGCCGCCATCATCGCTCATCTCCCAACCACAACCACGGCAACCGCCACCGTCGATGCAGCGATGACGAGGACCGCCACCCCACAGGTTGTGGCTGCGGTTGTTGGTCCAGCCACCACAACCACCAACACAACAACACCCACGGCTGATGTGGCGATGGCCGTCGTGGAGGATTTTGATCCCTTCACGGGGAAACTCCAACTCACGCGCGCATCCACCGACTGCCGCTGGGGCATCTCCTTCAGTGAAGGTGGTTTCATCATTGGCATCCACGAACAACTCCGTGGCGCGAACGAATGCGGCCAACGTTTGCATGATGCGATCCAACTGAAGGCTGCAACGGGCTTGCGTGTGCGTGAAATTCAACGTCGTCGTGTTGGTAAAGCTACTTCAACATCATCGCCACTGACGGAGATCATCGCGAAGATGAAGAGCGCCAACAAGGAGCTGAGCCTATTAGTGATGCTGGAGAAGCTGCCGCAGGTGAGTCGTAACTCTGCGCAGGAGGTGTATTTCAACATGATGGAGCAGGGTGACGGCCATCAACGCGCCGTGTTGGTGCTCCAACGTTTGGATGCACATGTTCCGTGGGGATGCGCATTCGCAATGGACGATGGCTCGCAGCAACTTCATCTCCGCGATGTTTCTGCCATGGTGCGCCTCTCCAAGGCGGCCAAGAACTTCATTTGCATCAGCAAGAAGGATGTGGTGCGTGTATTACACATCAACTACCACGATGTTGGCCACCTCACAGACATGACGCAGGTGGAGGGCTTGAGCAAATCCGCGTTGTTGTTGGCGCTGCAGCTGGAAATCACAAGTGGAGCACCGAGTACCACACGTGAGGAGGTGGTTGTGATGGTGATGGCGTGAGGCATCTCCACGCCACCGATGGAGGTGGATGATGGTCCAGTGGCAGGTGCGATGGAAGAGGTGGAGGATGCGGCACCGATTGAAGCACGTGGGGAAGAAGAAGAAGCTGAGGCCATCGTACACGAGGAGGATGCGCAACAACACACACAACTCGAGGCCAATGGTGATGATGATGTGGATTTTGATGATGTCATGCAGGAAATTCATGATGATGATGCGGGAGAAGGATGCCCCGAAGGAGGTGATGGAGGGCAACGACTGGGCAAAGATGGATGCCGACGATCATGCACCAACATCTACCGCGTTGGATGATGATGATGTTGGTGCCTCGCCTCCCGCCATGGAGAATGAGGAAGAAGGAGAGGCGAAGCTGCCTCATGCAACATCAGCTGATCACGATGCTACCATTGATTCCATGATTCACGATTTCTTCAACACCACATCACCAACGACCACGAGTGCGTTGGCCGAGGGTGCCGGTCCGTTGAGAGCGGCAAGCGCAAACGTGGCGCGGAAAAGAAGGTGGCAGAGAAGCCTGCCAAGCGCGGGCGTCGGCCAACGGTGGTGAGGGCGGATGATGTGGATGAAGTTGTGTCGGCACCGGTGATGGAGGAAGAGGCGTCGGTCTTACCTCCACGTGCGAGTGCGGCGGAGCTCGCCTTTGCTGAGTTGCAATCCAACAACGACAACGCGACGAAGACCACGACAGATGACGTGGCGGATGCGATCAACAACACAACGGAGGTGGAGGTGGGGACGACGACGACGAGCCACGACGTGTGCCGCTGGCGCAGCTGATGGAGGCCACACCACTCCGCTTCAACAACTCCATCTGCGTAGAACGATTTGATGGCACGACGATGGAGATGACGCGACCCGGCGTCGAGACGCCATGGGAGATGTTGATAGCCTTCAGTGGCTCAGACATACTCCTCACACGTCTGCCTCCGATGAGTGCCGCCGCACGGAAACACCCCTTCACGCGTGCGTTGAAGCCCGACGCGGATGGTCGCGGACGTTGGGCGATTGACAGCATCAACGGCAAAGACCTCACTCTGCTGGATAAACGGCAGAAGGCGCAAACGCTGGAGATGTTGAAGAAATCTGTCAACGTGCGCCTTGCACTGCGTGCGCTGCCCAAGTGAGGTGAGTGATTGCGGGGATACAGACAACAACAACACTGAAATCATAGAAATTGCCGATGAATCTTGATGGTCCTCATCATCATCATCATCATCATTCTGTGTTGATCAATTGAGGGACATGCGGATGGAGCTGTGCCATCTCACCGCCGTTCCTCAACGACACACACAACTCACAGTATGCCACACAAAAATCTGTTGCACCGGCGTTGATCATTTTTGGGTGGAAGACGTACGTGGTGGCGCATTAATAATTCACGTCAATCTTCGCCCTTGGATGTGCGAAGGGACAACAATATCGTACTGCTGCATGCACAATCATCTCATTGAGTTCTTCTTATCTTCTTCTTCTTCATCATCACTCACACACACACACACACACACACGGAAGACGTCGTTTTCTGCGACTTCTTAAAGAGCAGGGTAACACACATAGAAGAGGTGGTCATACCTACACATAGAAGGCAGCGCGTACGGACGGATTAAAGGAGTGAGGCAGCCTCCCCTCACGTCTTCACACCACGACAAGCACACAAACACACAACAACAACAATAACAACATTGTTGTTGTAGCTCGTCATCTTTGTCATGCGTCGAGCGTTGCTGTGGCGTGGACCACGGCGCCACATTACCGCCGTCTTGAGCGACGTTGGCTCTCCGAACACTTCTCATCACACCTTAACTTCACTCCCCTCCACGGCAGACGCCAACATCACCACCACCACCAACAAGGATGATGATGTTGGTGGCTTTAACCTCAGCCGCCAGCATGAGCATTGGATGTTGCGCAGAATTCCCACAGACATGGCGCAACAATCGGCGGTGCTCGGCGCCATCTTTCCCGGCGGACGTGTGCGTGCGTCGCATGATCTTCGTCTGTTGAGCATCAACGGTATGCCGGTGGATGAGCTCCCTGCCGGCACACTCCACGACTGGATGCATCCGTGCCGCATGTTCTCATTGATGATGACCATGAGGCACCGCTGCACACAACACATGGATGAGGAGCTCACAGACACGGAGGCTAATAACTTCGTGGTGGTGGAGGAGATGCCGCTACGACGACGCGGACGAGCACGCAAGACGATGGCCTCCAGCGGCAGCAACAACGCGCATGTGGGTACACCACGACGAGGCCGTGGCCGGCCACGTTTGCAACGCAACACGATGGTTATCGAGGATCTCGTGGCTGTTGCCGCTCCATCAACGCACGTGGAAGGGGAGGAGGAGCCTTCAACACGCAAAACGTGGCTAACGATGTCAGAGGAAGGGAGGTGGAGGCTGGCACCACACGTCGGAGCTACAGACGCCGTCGTCGGGTGAGTGATGGTATACATGCCGTTCATCGTGCAGCATCAACGGGGATGTTGGCGGCATACGCGAAACCACGCGCCACCTCTGCTCCATCCAGTCCTGCATCTCCCGCGCACCGCTACGCATTCACCGATGATGAAGATCGTTGGTTTGATCGACCAACACGCACCGATGCGAAAGCGCAAGACGCGGATGGCGTCGCTGGCGACGTTCTCAGCTTCTGAAAGAGCTGATGTGGAACAAAGTTGAGGATGTGCGTGTGTTGCACTCCAACAATCACACACAAAAAAGAAGGAAAAAAAAAGAACACAGTGACGGACCTGCTACGATGCGTGCCATCATCATCATCATCATCATCATCGCTGCAGAAGTGATGCTGCACATCATGCTTCACCACGACCATACTTTTAAAGATGCGCGCCACCTCTTCATTCACACCTGAGGTGTCTCACCTTCCATCATGCACAACCAATCATTCTTTTTGTTCTTCACTACGCTTTCACAACAACAACAACAACAACAACACACAAGGTGTTCCTGTTGAAATCTGTGGTAGACTCGTGCGTCGTGACGAAGAAGTGGTACCTCGTCATCTTTCAACCACACAACCACATTCACACAACAACAACAACAACAACGTCTACAACAACAAACTATGGCATCTCCACGTTCAGCTCGGTTTCTCCAGACCCTGGAGCATCTGCAGCAGGTGGATGCAGAGCCCATTTCGCAGTATATATACGACCCATCACGTGCTCCGCCACACACCTACGCACAACAAATGGCGCAACGCATGGCCAACATCATGGAAGCTTTAACGAAGCTCAGCGCGTTGGTGGAGCGTCGCGTCATCACTCCACGCGTAGCTCTGACGCAGCTCATGCGTGTTGTGCGCTGCGCCATCTCGTCCTCCTTGGCGTGTGGGCCCGTGGCGGTGGAGGTCGCTCTTGGTGATCGCAACGCCGCCCTCTTTGATGAGTTGCTGTCAACCCGCTCCGTATCTCCCGAAGAGATGCTCGACGCGCTCTACGTTCTCAGCTACGTGAGTGTGAAGTTGCGTATGGAGCTGATCCTGACGCAGCTTCGACGCCAACTGGATGAGGAGCTCCCTCTGCCACGTGCGGATAAGGCGGCCTGCGCGGCGTTGCTCGTGACAGACACGTTGCTGCGCGATGTTGTGGAGAGCTTCAACCGCATTCTCAGCCTCTTCCCACTAGCGCAGAGTGAGTTGGCCGTCCTCCTTCCATGTGTGGCGACCTTCTTTTATCAGCTCGGTGATGTGGTGTTGCTCATCACAAACGGCACCGCACTCCCCGCCCATCTCCTCACCACGGTGAGACATCTTGCCATGAAGGAGGAGGCGGGGCTCATCTCCTTTCAGCTTCATCGATCGTCGCCCGAGGTGCCATGGGGGATGCTCTTCAACGCACGCGGGCAGCTCGTTGGGATAGATGTAGCAATGCGTCTGCGGCCCGAGGCGAAGGAGCTCCATCGTTTGCTGGATATGAGCCGCAGTGGCGCCACCATTCGCAGCATCAATGGGAAACCACTACACCCTCCATCATCAACCTCATCATCTTCATCATCATCGCCCCAGACTGACACGGCGTGGCTTGCCAAGGAGATGAAACGTGGGGAGTGCCAACGCCACCACACTTCGTCTCACCGCGCACTCACCCGTGTGGTCGACGGCGTGGCAGCGTCATCCGCTTCAACTGAGCTTCGCCGTACCGTTTCAAGGCGGTGAGGCCGCATCGGGCCAGCGAGCATATCTGCGCATGCATCGTCGTCAGACCGAGGCGGTAAGGTGGAGCTTCGCGCTGGATGCAGAGCTGCGTTGGGCCCCGCCACAGGCATGCCACATGAGTGAGGAGGCGGAGGCGTACATGCGTGCATACGGAGATCGGCTAAAGTTGTTGGCCGTGAATGGGATCGAGGTGCGATCACCCGCGCAGGGAGTGGCGTTGGCGATGCAAGCAGAGACGGTGCTGCTGGAGCTCGTTGTACTGCCACCTTCACATGGTTTGAGCACCACCACCGTACCATATACATCGCCGCTAGAGAGGGAGGAGGAGGAGGAGGAGCCGTCGGTGATGGTGGCGGATGCTGCTGATCTGGAGATGATGTCGCTTCGTACCGCTTCTCGTGCAACGGCGCTGCGGCCCTTGACGACGGAGGAGGTGGAGGTGATGAAGGAGCCCGTCGTCCTCCCCGAGAAGAAGACAACGTCGCCAACATCAACAACAACAACAACCATGACGGCAGCTGTACGCGTAGATGATGAAGAGGAGGAGATAGTAGAGGAGGTGGCACCAGACACGACGGAAGAGCAGGTGGAGGCTGCTTCCGTGGATGAAGATGTGGCGGAGGAAGCACCGTTGCCGTGCATCTTTCAACATGATGTGCGTCTGACCGCCATCACCAACGATGACATGAAGTTCGAACGCCCCTCCACCGACTTCTCTTGGGGTTTGCAGCTCTCCGTGGACCCACACTCACCGCACCCCGTGCTACAGGCGCTGCCACCCTCCGTCGATGGAACACCATCCAGTGCTGCCTCACATCCCTTCGCGCACACCTTTTTTGTGCAGCGCCAACGTCCGTGGCGCATCGCCAAGGTGGATGGCCGCTCCTTCTCCACCTTCAAGGCGATGGCGGCGTACCTTGCCAAACGGAAGCGCATGACCCTCATGTTTGCCCGTGTGTAGGAGGCAAAGTTGCAAACACACACGCACACACACACACACACAAACATGAAACAGCTGTGCACCCATCTTGCGGAGGTTTTTAGATCTGTAGTTGTCGGTGCTGTGCTGCCATAGATGCATTGGGATGAGGAGCTCTCTTTCATCCACGCAACACGAACAAGTGCATGATGAATGATGGAGGATGTGTAGGTTGATGAAGACTGTGAATGCTGTGTACCGATATGGTTGCCACCATCGTGCTTGCATCTTTTTCTTTTCTTTGTTTGCTATCCAGACAAGCAACCTTAGCGCATACCTCACTACTCACTAGCGATGGATCCATGCGGTATGAAGTAGCCATCTTGCTTCAAACACGTACAAGCGTGTGTGTTGGTATGCCTCACTTCCAAAATTGCCGTGGCGGCCCTGTGCTCCTCCGGCGTGAGGAGCTCACGCATGTGGTTGTTGTTGGCGGGTGACCGTGCGAAGGCGGTTCTGCAGTGCAGCTGTTTGCACAAACACACATACATCAAGTTGCGAAATTCTCCCAGACCAAAACATCTTTCAGTGATGAGTACTTGGAAAAGCACACTCTTGTTCATGTGTTGGACTCACTTCTTCTGTCTTTTTGCGTGTTGTTGGTGCTGTGAAGAGATCATTCTGCACACGGAGGTGTTTGTTTGCTGTGAAGAAGAATAGCATCGAAGAGCTCATGGGGCAAACCAGCTCCTGTGGTGCGGCGGATGAGGTGCCGCAGTATTCGGCAGAGCTTTCCATGGGCGTTGCTGCGTTGGCGTCTGGCCGTTTCACATACGCGGAGCACTTCTTCAACGCAGCGATGGAGGCCCATCCTGGTCGTCCATGTTGGGAAAATCTCCGAGCTGTTGCCGCACCAGAGGAGGTGGCGATGAAGGCGGCGCAGCCATCAAACTGCGATGTGCGGTGTACTTTGGCGCAGTGGTGGTGTTGGCGCACGGACCCCACATCACCAACAAGCAGGCCCTCCTCTGAAGCGGCGTTGTTTCAGCAGCTTGACTATCTGCGTGTTGTTGCTGATGTGGCGTTGGCCTACACACGCGTGAGGTATGAAGAACGGGCGCTTCACTACTGGCACTTCATCATCATTTGCACACATGCACTGTGGGAGCTGATTGAAGAACGCATCCAGAGTGGGTGGTTGTTGTTGAAGGGTGAAGCAGCAGCACCACCGCACACCATGGTGTCCGAGGAGGAGTATAAATGGATGCTGCAGACGGAACAACAACGCTCTTCACCTATTGTTGATGAAGCGAGGGAGCTGCACATTCAGCAGGTCCTCGTGAGTCTGCAGCAATTTCTATGCCGCTATAGCACATGCGCACTGATGCAGTACGGAACGATGATATGTGAGGAGGGCGTGCATTTGGATGCCCTTGTGCGAGACTCCATCGGTGCGATGGGTGACGCGCAACAACGCCTTGCCTCTGTTGCGCGGCTCTCAGAGATGCGGCAACACCACATGCGCAAAGTTAATGAGGTGCACGAGTGCTGCGTCGTGATGATGCGGCAGCTTCTTGTCATGACGTGCAAACGTACGGGAAGCTTCTTCAACACGCAAGTGAAGGGGTGCATTAGCCAGGCGATTGCCATGCATGAGGATTGCCTGAATACGTGGCATACACCGGCAGATTGGATGCGAGGTAGTGCGTCTCTGGATGCATTAAGAGGATGTGGAAGTGCCGCATCTGCACATGACGGTCTCACCAAGAGTCTTCATCCAACAAACGGCGCGCAGACGCTGACGTTGGCAATCAAGATGAGTGATGGTGTGCAAGAGGACCCTCTAATGAAGCTGCTCTCAGCTGGTGAAGAGGCATCGTTGCGCTATGCTCCCACCGAGATCGTGGGTGACGTCTTACCAACCATCTTCGTGGGCCACGTGCCGTCCTTCGTGGCCAACATGACTCGGCGTGCATCATCATCGGTGGATGCCATGCATCCGTCTTGGGCTACCGTACACAACGATGCGGTTGGGCCAGAAAGCCACCACCACATTTTTCAGTCACATGGTAGCAATGGAGGTTGTGCAAATGCTGAATTCATGGGCAGCACAACAGAGTACGTGAAGAAGACCCAACATGACGCTGTTCAACGTGAAGGAGAACAGGAGTTGCACGCCTACCAACATGGCAACACGGCGGTACTCAAAAGGACCAACGCCGTGGATTGCGTCATGCTGCGGAGCGGACTAGAGGATGAGGAGAGCCTTCTTCTCATGTTTGGCTTGCTTCTTCTGCGTGTGACGATGGACCTTCATGCAGACGCCACAACAGCAGCCCTGAACACATTAACTCGTATAGGATGCATGGCAAAGGAGATGTACGGCAGTGAGGGTTTCATGATTCGATTGCTGCTCGATTGCTGCCAACGATCGACGCCCACAAGTCATGTGTTGGACGTGTGATGATGGCATTCATTGCAGCACACCAATCAAGTGTTTTTTTTTGTGTGTTTCTTTCATTTTTTTTTTCGTGTTTCCTCGCAACGCACACATACATTGTGTTGTGGCGCGTCCTACCAACATCTTAACCTACACCAACAGTGCGTGTTTCTCTCCTTCCGCTGTGGGAAGTTTTGTTTGCTTCTCTTGATGCTAATGCCGTTGCTGGTGTTGTACCTTACCTGTGGTCGGTACAGATATGCGTGTACTGTCCTTGTGTTTGGTGTGCCACCCTCTTTTTTTCGAGTGATGGTCATTCACGTCGTTGTGGCACCTCCTGAACAAAACAACAACAACAGATGAAGTCGTGGACTTGATAGTGCGTTGTTTTGTTTGCCATTCCATGAGCATGTAGTGTAGTGTAGTGTTTGTGGTTGTCGTTTCTTTTTTTTGTTAGCCCACGTTTCTTTTCTTGAGTGGTGCGTCTACCATCAGTGGGGCAAAGTGACGCGTTCCTTATTGATTGATTTCTCTTCGCACAACATGAATGAGTACAGCGACTGAAACACTGCGCGTGTGTTGTTCAACATCATTGCCCTGCACCAGCATCGCTGCATCATACACTGCTCCTTCTTTTTCGTGCTTGTTTAATCCGCAGATTATTCTTCTCCACCCAAGTTTCCTTTGCAACTTTCACCAACAAAATCTTCTAATTTGCATCTGTGCATCATGACGACGACCTCACTCTCTCTCTTGGTGTTTGCTGCCTTGTTGGGTGTTGCCAGCGCTCAGCATGGCGGGGAGCAGGTGTTGGTCTTTGCCTGTGTTGGCATCACCATCGTTGGGCATCCTCATCACCCTCTACGTTGCCTACCGCCGGCCAGAAGAGGTTCACGTGCCCATCAAGATTGGCGTCAGCCACGACCCCGAAGAACGCTGCCCCAATGTTCTGGATGACTCCAACCCAGACAACAGCCACAACAACAGCCAGAGAGACGCGGATCATGTGTAAGGGCCGTACCTGCTGCTCATGTGGGATGATGATTTCATAGGTTTATATTTGCGTCTGCAACACCTCATCTTGTGTTTCTTCTCCTCTTCCATGTTGCCCCTCTATTGCTTTTCTTCTGTGTGGCCCAACTTTATCACAGTTGGTGCATTCCGTGTTTGTTGTATATCGTGTTGCGGATGCATGGCAGTGAGAGCCAAGATTTTTTTTGAATGTGTTTTTTTTGTTTCTTGATTTTTTTTCAACAGAAGCCGTGCCGTCTCAGACATCACTGCCTTTCATTTTTCGATGTGTTTGTTCTCTTCCTCTCTTTCTCTTTCCATCTCTCATGATCCGTCTATTTGGTTGATAAAGTTCGCTGTGGGGTGCGATGAACCACTGCACGAATAACGGTTTCTGAGACTGATGCAGACGGTGTTGCCATGGGGCTCGTTGTGATGATGTATGCATAGATGTGTGGTTGGGTTGGATCATTTCACTTTTCTATATGCACACCACACTTCTGCATTTCTTGTTGTGCATCGACTGAGCACCATGAGCGGCTAAAAATGCTATATGGAAGAATCTTTCACTTCTGATGTAGCTACTACTGCCTTCTTTTATGATGAATTTGTTGCTGCTATCATACCCAACCTTGCTTCATCATCATCATCATCATTTCTTCAATTAGAGGTTTACTGACACACACACACACACTCACTCTCCCACACACACTCACACCTTCACCGTTGATATAATGCGTGCCACGTCCTTGATTGTACTTGCGTTGGCGGCCTTCATGGCTGCAGCCAAGGCCGAGGCCGAGGAGTTCCCACTCGTGTGGGTGTGTCTGGGCGTCACTCTTGCTGGCATTCTTGTGGTGGTGTACGTTGCCTACCGCCGCCCGGAGGAGGAGTATGCGTCAGCAGACACAGACGTGAATCATGAATTGAAGGAGAGGCCCGTGAATGTGCTCCATGGCGTAGAAGAAGATGAGCGCAAGATTATCGAGGAACGAGTATAAACGTCATGCATGGTTGCTTTTTTTTTCTCTTCTTCTGTTTGTACCACACACATACAACCACACGTTGCTGGTTGTGGCAGTACATTCAATACAACAACAACTATGAATTATCACCGTAGATGAGGGGCAGGTCATTCATGTTTCTTTATATATATTTTTATATATATATGTTCGTTGATTTGTTTGGACGGATTCACGTACATGAGGATGCGCCACACAATAATTTCAATTCTTTTTTTTTGTGATGCCATGGACCCCCATGCCACTTCCTCCAATTTTCCGTTTTTTGTTCTTTTTTTGTTTTTGTGTATGCCCTTCATATGCTCAACGATGATGAAGATCGTTTCCCCCGTGACAGTGCCAGCCATTTGGTGGAAGGACGCACTTTTTTTGTTTTTGTTTCTTTACTTCTTGCATTTGTTAGTGCAAGAGGACACATATTGTTGGGTTCGTGCAAATGATGATGATGATCGCGCATATTCTCATTGGTCCTGTAGAGTTGGAAGATGTCTCCCATTCACTCTCTAGCATGCCTGTATGTGTTCCCCTCACACTGCGTTCCCGCACCTACACACACAACGCACATACTTGTTGCTTCCTCATTCATTCTTAGATTTCCTCCTTAGCTCCTCCTTCGCATCTATCCACTCTCAGCTCGTAGATCTTCCAACTACAACCACACAACCCCATCGCTTCATCCCCATGTCTGCCTCTCAGCTCACTCTCCTCGCACTTGCTGCCATCGTTGGCATGGCCAAGGCGGACGGCAAAGAGTTCCCACTCGTGTGGGTGTGTTTGGGCATCACCGTCGTAGGCATCGCGTTAGCCCTCTACGTCGCCTACCGCCGTCCTGATGAGCTTCACATCGCCGGCCTTGGTTGCGAGCGTGAAGATGGAGCCCCGGAGGCTGAGTGCGCCGCGCCAATGGATGAGCTCGATGATGGCATCGAGATCCCACGTGCAGCCAGCCACCGCTCCAACGATGAACTGCAAGTGTAAGTGTTGCCCTGCGGATGCACCGTCATCAGCACCATCATCATCGTTGTTTGACGCGTTGTGGTCCCCCAATTTGTCTGTGGTGGCTAGATCCATCTTTTCTGGAGCGTGGCGAACCCTACGGCAGCAGCGAATACACACATGCCTTCTCTTTCTCTTTCTCTTTTATTTCATTTTTCTTCGTGACTCAAATATATGTTACCGATGAACTGAGCGATGCTGCCCGCAGTCACTCGTGCGTGGAGGCGTGGGTGGCGTGAGATGATGATGCGTGGCATCGCGGCAGATTCCTTGAAAGTGTTGAATGTTTTATTTATTTATTTCGTACGTTTGTTTGCTTTGGTAGAGCTGCTGCAGTTCTTGGCAATGTGGTGGTTTCACACTCGAGGGGCGTGAATGAGAGTGACACCAACCACCACCGCAGCGCCACTCTGTGCGGGCATCTTGATGTGCCAGGCTTCTCTCCTTCTCGGTGGCTGATGCGTAAAGCGTTGTTCCGCCATTGTTGTAACATGAAGCAGGAGCACTTCGAACTTCTCCTGATTTCTTTTTTTGATTTCATCTTTTTTTTTTTTTTATGCCATCTCTCCGTGTGCCTGTGTGCGTCGATGGTACATCATCCAGTGATAGTTTGCAAGAGGGGAGACCATCGAGTGGTTGAGGATGGCCTCACGTGATGTGTTGCGGAGAACACGTTTTCACAATCGGGAGGGAGGATGGCGATGATGATCCTCTACGTTGATGCGTGCATTTCTCTGCTGTTGTTTCTTTCTCTGTCCCCAACCATCGCCACCTCCACGTGAAAAAATTCGACCACGACACAAGAAAAAAAGACTGTTTTAATTTTATTTTGTGTTGCATGTTTGTCCAAACTTGAATGGTGATGCGTGCATGACGCCTTGAAGCAACCGACGTACTTCTTCTTTCTTCGTTCTTCTCTCTTCACTTAGTTTTTAGGCAATCAATCCGCCATCAGCGAATAATTAATTATTGTTTCACTTTCATCCCCACATCTGCATGCAGCACATGATGTTGTTTGCCCTGTTGTTGGTGTTGTGCTGTGCCAACGAAGTCTTGGCAGACAAGAAGAGCTTCCCACTGGTGTGGGTGTGTGTTGCCCTCACGGCTGTGGGCATTGTGGTTGCCCTGTATATTTGCGTACCGCCGCCCACGAGAGGAGCTTACGTTCCCCATCACCTCCAACGCCCGCAAAGATGATGTTGATGGAGCAAACGAGGAAGAAGGCGAGGAAGACGGCAAGGCTGCGGTGGATCTGGATGAGGCGGAGATGGAGCCCATGCGGGAAGATGCCACCCAACCTCCTCGAGAGGGTGAGGCGTAGTTCTGCGGTATCGAAGGTACGTAAGGCAGGTCTGCTTCACAACGACATACTCGTGGAAACATTCACGTGCTATTGAGGAACTTTCAAAATTCAATCATCCATATGAATGAACGACTGAATGAATGCGTTCATCCTCATTTATCACAGATCATCGCTGCATGTTCGTGAAGACAAGCTGTGCAGTGTTTTGCTGGGACTTACATCCTTTAAAGCAGTACCTACGCGCCTCATCCACTGTGTTGCTGCCACTCTAATCTCACCTCCACAAGAAAAGACAACACACACACAAACGTGGTGTCATGATTCATCCGAAGATGATTCTCATGTTGCGTTGCGTGCCATATTTTTTCTCAGTGTTTTTTTTTTGTTCTATTTGCTTGATCTGACCAGTGTTGGTTTCTTGCCGACCCCACCTCCATGTCTGTTGGATGTGGTGTGCGGTAGGATCCTCGTCGGAGTTACGTGGTGCGCATGCGGAGCCATTGTTGTGGCCTTGCGCAGAATTCCATCCATAAACTTTTGGAACGAAGTGAGGCTGACGGTGTGCTTGTACGTACCCTCCCTCCTTCAACAAGGTATTCATTGCATTCGGGAAAACTTCCCCGACGGTCGTGTATTGTTTTGTGTTTCGCCTCGGAACACATCCTTCTTCATCGATGCATCCCTCGCCTCTTCTCCATCATCATCTGTTGTAGAGCCACATTCAATCTAGATCTGGGAGTTGAATGAGGTTTCGAGAGATGGGGAAAGAGTGTTGTTCGTTTAGCACTGATCGTACGTCCTCCGCGCGTTGTGCTGCAGTGAACGAACACCAACACGGAAGAGGCCATGACTTATCCCAGATGCAAGCGCCACCCCCAGAAAATATGGTGGGTCATCTATGGCGCGATGGCTCTTCTCTGCAGTGGCTGCCCGATGCCCCTCGTGATGGTGGATGGGGAGGACATCAACACAGATGTTGTGGCAGAGACGACGCGTGTGCGTTGCAATATTCAGGGAAGGCGTGTGGTGCACCGGAGTGGGCGGATTTGGTGTAGGTGCTTCACGCTCTACCACTTTTATCGGTGCGGTGAAGCAACACCAAGGCTATCAATTCAAAGGAACATGGGCATGAACGTTCATGCGTCTGGTGAGCTCGACGCCGTCTTCATGCGGACAGTGCAAGAGAACGATTGCCCTTCCCAACCATGCCAAAATAGTGTCAGTCACTAAAGTCGGCGGAACGTGGATAAACTAGTGTGGTCACTGGGCCATCATCATCACAACATTCACGTTGTCCTCTCTCCACCATCCTAGGAGCAGGATCAGGATAATCCGAGGCACTGGAGTGAGTGCGTTTTTTGTCCATTTGTTCTTCGTCTTCAATAGATTATAAAATACGTTTTTCGTATATCGTGGTGAAGTCCTCCTTTTTTTTTGTTGTCTTTATCCTGTTTGCTTCTGTTGAAATGGAATACACCGTACGGATGGCTGACATCACTCCGACCATGGTGTACAGGCACATTTGTGAGCACAACAAGTACTCAATACCCAATAGGATATATTGAAGAGTACTGCCTACGTAATGATGGTGCATGAAAGGAAGAATAGATCATGATGGGCAACAAGAGAAGTCACAATGACATGCACTTTAACCCCCCTCTATCTCTCCATCACCACACTCTAGGAACGAGATTACTCATCGATACTTTCTTGGTGCACGAAACACCTTATCTTCGTAGAGTCTCTGCATCGAATGCTCTTCCATGAGTAATCAGCCCAAAAGCCGTCTAGGCTGCTTTAAGCATGCGCGTTGTCTCATGAGCAAACGTGGAATGATGTGGCTGGTGTTTGTGCTCGTGCCTGTCATGATTGTGGCCAGCTTTGCCGTTTTCTCCCCTGTGTCTGTGATGGATGAGCTCCCGGTGGTTGTACACACCTCATCATCGTCACAGTGTGAGGGAACCACCTTCTTCAATGACTTGCGTGCGTCGCCCGTCAAGGCTGGCCACGCACTGATGGAGGCGGATTTCACCTCCACAGTTCTCTTTGATGCTGTAGAGCGGTGGCTCAACGGCCGCAGTGAGTTGGCGTCCTTCCAAGATGATGAAAGTGTAATCTGCGGCATGGCCTTTCTCTACTTGAACAACTGTGATGAGCACAGTGAGACCCTCTTGGCGTGTGGGCGTAGGATGGGGCCATCCAACCTGCAGCAGCTGATGCCGAAGCTCTGCCGTGATACGGGCTTCTTTGCGTGGTTTCTGAAATCCATGAAGACGCTTGATAGTCGATGCGGTGTGCCGCCCAATCGTGCATCGCTTGCATCACTTTCTGTGGGGTGTGGTGGATGAGACGCAAATGGTTATGGGTGAAGCGTTGGGGGCGGAGCTGAGGGATGCCCTGCGTCTGGATCCCTCCATCTTCACGCGCAGTCTCAACGGTGACGTACTCTCCACGGAGGAGGAGGCGATGATTCATCGGGCCTTCTACGTTCCCCCCATCGTCGCCCACCACATCCCACGCCACTGCCATACCGCGCCACCTCTGAGGGACGCAACTACACTTCGCATCCCTTTGGCTTTGCGATCATATCCCGACCACGAAGCATGACGTACAAGACAAAGCGCCTCTTTGATTTCTTTCCACTGCTTCCATCGCACTTTGGTGCTGGGCGCGCTTCTACACCGCATTCCCGGCTGGTACACCTCATCAACGGCATGAACGACGAGTGGCTCTACGCCACACTGATTCAGTACAGCATGTTTGCCTTCACACACAAGCGCGGGGCTGGGATTGCTTGCGCAACGCTGAAATCATGTTTTACGGTGCGGTGCCCGTCTTTTCAGATGTTTTGCGGGCACCAACACACGCACTGGGCTCCATTCCTCGCGCAGAGCTGACGAGGGTGTTGTTGGAGGAGCCGCTGTTGTCATCGGTTGGATATCTGCCCCCATACAGTACGGACGCAAAGCGTGATAAGTCTCTCGTACTGAGCGACTACATGGAGTGGTGTACCACTCAGTGCATCATCAACTTCAGGAAGTTGGGCAACATCAACCTGCATCCCTACCTTCGTGAGCATCAGGAGGATGTGGTGGCGGGCAGGGCGAGTGGCCCAATCACACGTACATCTCCTGCCATTGTGCGAGCCTATGAGCGATTTGCTCGTCCTCTGTGGGACCTCTACGGATCCAACTACTCCGCCGCATCCATGATGACCTATGTGTTGCGTACCATTGGCTTCGAAGATCCCAAACGTGTACTGGTCGTAGGCTTCTCCAACTTTCGCAATGACTACATTCATGAATCGGTGTGTGCCGGACTCAATGATTTAGGCATCTTAACCGATTCACTTGTTCAGTATGAGGCCGACAAGTTTGCTCGTCTGGATGGTTCGGTGATGGAGAGATGGACCGAGATGGCGCGCAGCCCGCCATTGACTCCGGCCACATCAACGACCCACGCGTATTTGGCATGGAGAATCTCGAGCGGCAACGAACGGCGCGGTGGATTGGGTGGAAGGGCGCCTTTACCACACGTGGCCGATGGAACCCCTTCGTCGTTCACCGTATTGGCAATCCGCGTCGGCCCGATTCGCACCAGAAACGTGAATCCTTCACCTCCATCCAAACCGCCAAGACACGGCTCCTCGCACACACCTACGACGTCGTCATTTACAGCGTCCTGCAGGGAGGTTGCAAGCGCATACCATGTGCGGCACTTCCACTGGCGGATGTGGCGTTGCGTGAGCTCCAACCGGGCAGTGTTGTTTTTTATGGACCACAACGATCAGCACGGAAAGCTGCACGAGACCCTGGCGCGAGTCTTTTCAAAGTACGGCCCAGTGTTTCAGCGTGAGTACTCACCATAAAGGTTCATCATGATGGAGACTCTGGGCACACATGCTGCTCTACAGCCACAGGCATCTTCCTTCCACATCTGCTTGGATGTAACCAGGCCAACGGAGCAACGGCTGTCGGAGAGAAGAGCCCAACGGTGTGGGTTTGATTGGCGCACATACGTGCATCTCATCTCGTTTGTTCTTATTGGATCTGCTTGGGCTGGTGTTGTGAAGAAGAATCAGCTCACGGTCTCCTGCTGGCGTTTTCACCCTGTTGATCGCAATGTAGACGAGTTCACCCACATTCATTATGGGATGGATCTCTGCGTCATGAGATCTCCTCACGTGCAGGTACGGAGTATTGCTGTTGCTACATGCTTCACCTCATTTGTTCTTCACCATGTTCCTCACACTCGTTCTTCTTATTCTTGATACTCACCCAAGCACCTAAGACACTCAATTCTGGCTGGTGCTGCCTCAATGCGAGTCTGTCATCACCTATGGTCGTGGCTGTCCAATGCACTGAAGAAGATGCGCTTTCGACTCCGTTTTAGAACTCTCCTGTGCGTTGCACTGCTACTACTCTCATTACGTTATGTGGATTATTGTGTTCGGTTCCACGAGGAGTACAGGTGACGCGGCCTTGCGTATGCACCTGCCCTTGTCGAGAGCCATGCCGCGGGCCTGGACGGATCAACGTCAAGAGCCAACTTGTACACTTGTTTGGCCTGAATCTCCATGCCCCAAGATTCTCACCGCAGAAGCTGCAGGTAATCTTACTCTCACCAAAACACTGCGTGAACTGTGCTAATGGTGAAATGCGCAACGACGTTTGTCTGAACACAGTCAGCCAAGTGTATGAGCATTCTATTGACCTGTTGTCATTGGAGGAGCTGAAGGTGCGGCTTCGTGATGCGGGTGGAGCTGAATGTGTTGCTGGGGTCATGAGTCCCGAAGAGCTCACTCGGAAGCGTGTGTTTGGGGTGCAAGGAACCCCGCTGTGGTCTGTGTACCGCAAGTCCTGTGAGGGCCGCTACCGTGAACTGACCTCGATTGAGGTGCTCTCCGTACTGTACCACTACACCCGTCTTGGTGCTGTTCCTGGAGTGGGTCAGCAACGTGGGATTGTGATGCATGGAGATTCCATCACACAGAATGGCGCACTGATGATTGCCTTCATCATTCGGGATCAGCAACACCACATTCATTCTGGCGTTGATCACTTCTTCATTCATTACAGCTGATCATGATGAGTACTACGTTATTCCAAAGTACCGCAAGCAACAACTTCGCATGGACCTCCGTCATCGTTGTATTGTGGAGGCCTTTCATCCTGGTTTCCTCTTTAATCCACCGTACACCGAGGAGTGTGTAGGTATGACGGAGGATGTGCTGCTGACCATCATCATCATTCGTGAGAGCTTCCCCGACTACCCCATGTACAAGACTCTGAAGCGGAGTAATCGCCCGGTCATTAGTGCCCAATGCCTTCAACTATTGGTGGGACCAAGAGGTTGAGAACACATCTTCCATTGTGGAAATGACACGCAAGTACTTTGAGTTTGAGGAGAAGCAGTTTGAGAAACACTTCAGCAACCCCATTGTGAGGGCTGCTCGTGGTTTGGGTGGTGCAGCCACTCCCGATGGCATGCAGCGTGTCCGTCATCCGCTCCTTTACTTCTACAACACCGTCCCAGAGCGGCATCCAGAAATGGCGTACTTTCCTGTTGTAATTAATGAAACTGAGTTGTTGGAACGCAACGAGTATATCCGATCACTTCCGTGGCAGCGTACACCGCAGGACCCTGTAGTTCCTCTTGTTTCAACGTCTTCCGGTCACACAGATACTCCCCTACCGGTGCATCGGTACTTGCTGGACTTTGACGCTGTTGTGAAGTCGTTGCATGATGTTGCTCGCACACGGGATGGTTTGCATTTCATGTGCACAACGTGGGGCATAGCCATTAGGGATCGTTTCTTTTGCGGCGATGGGGTGACGTACGCAGAGGTACAGATGTTGTTGCATGTTGTGGCGGATGAACTTCTGACTAATGCCTTCCCTGAAGAACGGGGATGAGGAGGCTACTGTGGCAGAGAACGTTGATGGAGAAGTGAAGGAAGGAATATGTGCATGAACGAGTGTGCGAGTGAGTGTATTGCACGCCGGCGTTTATTGGTCGAGTTGTATTTGTGGTTTCTTGTTTTTGTTTTTGCACTGAGTGATTGACTCTGTTGAGTGTTCTTCTGATGATTGAATCCACAGCAAAAAGGGCCCTTTGACTCATCAGTTTCCTCACGCGACGGAATGTGAGATGACCTGGATGGGTTCTGACTTTTCTACCGTTTTATTTTTGAAATGTTTGTTGTGTGGTTCATCAGGGTCGCTGGCGCACTTGACGGATGGATGGCACCTCGTACTGTTGTGTTCGAAGTTGCAGAGCTGTGAGATGCCTGCTGTGACGTCTTGGGATATCTGAAACGCGATGATTGCGTGATGCCGTCTCCAGAACATCTTTCCATTGGTTTTGATGTGAAGGCTACGTTTCACGTACTGGTGTCCATTCACGTCGCAGACTTGACAAAGGAGGCGGGGTGTTGATGAAGGATCCGCCGTTGTCCGAGATTCTTTGCCGACTGCCCAGATGAGATAGTACGCGAATGAAACCGTGATATTCTTGAAGCTGCTGACACAGGCCACTTGGCCTACAATGACACCTTAGGAGGAATGCTGTCACGCTACGTTTCATTTTTTTTGCATGAGTGTGTCAGCTGAACGAATGAATCTCCTTGTACATTCTGATGAAGGTACGGCTGACCTTCAGCTGCTGTACAGTGGCATGGAAGCACTCTTCTTCGGTGGGGTTATGTGCCATGTTTTGATCACGCTCACCTTCATGTTTTTCTAGTGGTAAGTCATTGCCTTTTACTTCCCAACATGTTCAAGTCTCTAGTGTCGTGCTTGATTCATTGTAGGTGACTCTTCCAGGCTGATGACTAATTGTCAGCTAATGATACCTGCAGCTGGGGTGACAAGACGTTACGAGGGATGATGTGGAGCTCAACCACATTCATTGTGAGATGATCCTTCCTTGTGCACGTACAGAGCATTGCTGTTGCTACATGCTCCACCTCACTAGTTCTTCACCATGTTCCTCACACTCGTTCTTCTTGTTCTTGATACTCACCCAAGACACCTAAGACACTCAGTTCTGGCTGTTGCTGCCTCTATGCGAGTCTGTCATCACCTATGGTTGTGGCTGTCCAATGCACCGAAGAAGATTAAATTTCTCTCCGCTTCAAGATTATCGTGTGCGTTGCACTGCTACTACTCTCTCACTACTTTATGTGGACTATTGTGATCGGTTCGAAGAGGAGTACTGGTGGCGCGGCCTTGCGTACGCACCTGGCTTTGTCGAGAGCCATGCCACGGAAGATGACTATTGCACGTCCAAACTGTACGCTTATTTGGCCTGAATCTCCATGCCCCAAGATTCTCACCGCAGAAGCTGCAGGTAATCTCACTCTCACCAAGACACTGCGTGAACTGTGTGCTAATGGTGAAATGCGCAACGACGTTTGTCTGAGCCCAATCAGCCAAGTGTATGAGCATTCTATTGACCTGTTGTCGTTGGAGGAGCTGAAGGTGCGGCTTCGCGATGCGGGTGGAGCTGAATGTGTGGCTGGGGTCATGAGTCCCGAAGAGCTCACTCGGAAGCGTGTGTTTGGGGTGCAAGGAACGCCGCTGTGGTCTGTGTACCGCAAGTCCTGTGAGGGCCGCTACCGTGAACTGACCTCGATTGAGGTGCTCTCCGTACTGTACCACTACACCCGTCTTGGTGCTGTTCCTGGAGTAGGTCAGCAACGTGGGATTGTGATGCATGGAGATTCCATCACACAGAATGGCGCACTGATGATTGCCTTCATCATTCGTGATCAGCAACACCACATTCATTCTGGCGTTGATCACTTCTTCATTCATTACAGTGATCATGATGAGTATTACGCTATTCCAAAGTACCGCAAGCAACAACTTCGCATGGAACTCCGTCATCGGTGTATTGTGGAAGCCTTTCATCCTGGTTTCCTCTTTAATCCACCGACACCGACGGAGTGTGTAGGTATGACGGAGGATGTGCTGCTGACCATCATCATCATTCGTGAGAAGTTCCCCGACTACCCCATGTACAAGACTCTGAAGCGGAGTAATCGCCCGGTCATTAGTGCCAATGCCTTCAACTATTGGTGGGACCAAGAGGTTGAGAACACATCTTCCATTGTGGAAATGACACGCAAGGTACTTTGAGTTTGAGGAGAATCAGTTTGAGAAACACTTCAACAACCCCATTGTGAGGGCTGCTCGTGGTTTGGGTGGCGCAGCCACTCCCGATGGCATGCAGCGTGTCCGTCATCCGCTGCTTTACTTCTACAACACCGCTCCTGAGCGGCATCCAGTGACGAAGTTTTGCACTGTTTTGATTAATGAAACTGAGTTGTTGGAGCGCAACGAGTATATCCGATCACTTCCGTGGCAGCGTACACCGCAGGACCCTGTAGTTCCTCTTGTTTCAACGTCTTCCGGTCACACAGATACTCCCCTGCCGGTGCATCGGTACTTGCTGGACTTTGACGCTGTTGTGAAGTCGTTGCATGATGTTGCTCGTACACGGGATGGTTTGCATTTTCTCTGCACGACGTGGAAGTTTCAGTTCAACGATCGTTTTTTTTGCGGCGATGGGGTGACGTACGCAGAGAGGCTCAGTGGTACTTCCATGTTGTGGCGGATGAACTTCTGTATAATGCCTTCCTGGTGAGGGAAGTGAGAGGGGTACTTTTTTTTGTGGGCGTAGTGTTTCGTCAATTGGTATCACTGTTGTGTGGTGTTCTGTAAGGCGTAAGTTTTCTGCTGTTTCTCTTTCCACGTTTTTAGTAATGGGAGCTAAGATGAAGGCTTGGCGTCTGTAATAAATTAGGTACGATTCAACGGTTGGTTTAGCGTCCATCACGGTATCCATGAGGCCTTTGAGTCGTAGGTCGGATAGATGGGTCCTGTTTGGTTTGTTTCACGTTTATGCGGTAGACGAACCAGGCTGAACCGGGATCCATGAGCTCCATGTCGTCTGTATCCCTGTGGGTTGCAGCCATTTCATGCTTCTTCTGTTAGATGATTTTTGTTTTGTCCTTGTCCACTACACATGGAACTCCAAGTCCTTCTGATTTTTCGGTTATCTGATGTTGCGTTCCGCAGATGTGATAAGGAATAATTCTATTTTCCCAGAAGGTTCCGTGCCTTGCGATCCGCAGCTGAAGGACGGTTCGCATCTTTCGTGAGCGAAGAATTTAAAGACTTTCATGGTTCTCCTGCACCTTGCTTGTGAGACGGTTTGAAGTAGGGTACCCTTATAATATCAAATGCCTGACGTGGAAGCGATCAACAAGCTCCATGTGGGATAATCGCTGAGTCCCCAGACCCACCACCCATTGAATTTTGAGTGTCTATCAAGAACGGTATTGTAGATTCTCAGTTCATAAAATTCTTCTCAGGCTGTTTGCCCTCACATGATTTTCACATTTCCTGTTGGCTGATTCTTATGCAAGTAGGCAGCGGGCAACATTACGAACTTCCTGAAGCAAGTAGAGTGGTTCTTGAGCTTCGTAGCTCAGACATCTTTACACTTACACGGAGGAATTCGGTCTTTGTTGATGAGAGGCCATTGTTGGTGCCCGTCACGGTTGTGTGGATCCGTCCTCGACGACTGCGCTGCGTGGATGCGTTAAGGGGCATTGAGGTAGTGGGCTCATACTGCGCAGCATGTGTGCCCATGTGCAACCACACCTCTCCGCCACAGTCTTGTCGACGCCCCTCCGTCAACCCTTGCACACATATTTCCTGCCGTGTGCTTCCCGCTTCCCATCACTTTGGTGAGGCTGAGGCAGACGGCCACACATTGTCCGCCTGTGATGGTGCGTCAACACACCTGCTGAGTGTGCTCACATCGTGTGAAGTAACTCCGCCACTTTGCAACGTCTTGCTGCTTCACATGCCTTCATGAGTAGAGAGGTGAGCCTTCTGTGTGGAATGCTTCCCTGTGTCTTCACATCAACACTACCTTCCCCTTGCCCCCTCTCTTACTGTCTCTTTGACCACTCAAGACATTGCTTTGTGCTATGAAGCCGTCTCATCGCCTTTGGGCCTCGTTGTTCAATCTGCGTAGACATCTACACCTCCGCCGTAAAAACAGAGTTCCGGTGCAGCTCGCACTGATCCTGTTTTGTCTGTGTCTTGTGTGGGTGTTAGTTTGGTTCCGCGCATGGACGAACAGTGCGGCTGTGCAGGTGCCGTTGTCCATCTCCAGAACGATGCCGCGGGGCAGGAATGAATCGTGCGGGTTGTACGGTCACCTTTAACGACTCCCATGTCCGATGGTGAACGCCGCACGTGCAGCGGGCAACCTTACTCTCACCAAGACACTGCGCGAACTGTGTGCCAATGGTGAACTGCAGGATGTGTGTGAACCCAAAGAGCCAAGTGTATGAGCATTCTATTGACCTGTTGTCGTTGGAGGAGCTGAAGGTGCGGCTCGCGATGCGGGTGGAGCTGAATGTGTGGCTGGGGTCATGAGTCCCGAAGAGCTAACTCGGAAGCGTGTGTTTGGGGTGCAAGGAACGCCGCTGTGGTCTGTGTACCGCAAGTCCTGTGAGGGCTGCTACCGTGAACTGACCTCGATTGAGGTGCTCTCCGTACCGTACCCACTACACCCGTCTTGGTGCTGTTCCTGGAGTAGGTCAGCAACGTGGGATTGTGATGCATGGAGATTCCATCACACAGAACCTTGCCTTCATGTTTTCCTTGCATCATTCGTGATCAGCAGCATCACTTTCACTATGGCCTTGACTTTTCTTCATTCAGTACACCGACCACGATGAGCTGTACTTCCTTCCGACATTTCGCAAACAGCAACTTTGCATGAAACTTCATCATCGTTGTATTGTGGAGGCCTTTCATCCTGGTTTCCCTTTTGCTCCACCGGCACCGACGGAGTGTGTAGGTAAGTGACGGAGGATGTGCTGCTGACCATCATCATCATTCGTGAGAGCTTCCCCGACTACCCCGTCTACAAGACTCTGAAGCGGAGTAATCGCCCGGTCATTAGTGCCAATGCCTTCAACTATTGGTGGGACCAAGAGGTTGAGAACACATCTTCCATTGTGAGAAATGACACGCTGGTACTTTGAGTTTGAGGAGAAGCAGTTTGAGAACCACTTCCAACAACCCCATTGTGAGGGCTGCTCGTGGTTTGGGTGGCGCAGCCACTCCCGATGGCATGCAGCGTGTCCGTCATCCGCTGCTTTACTTCTACAACACCGCTCCTGAGCGGCATCCAGTGACGAAGTTTTTTGAGTGTTTTGATTAATGAAACTGAGTTGTTGGAGCTGCAACGAGTATATCCGATCACTTCCGTGGCAGCGTACACCGCAGGACCCTGTAGTTCCTCTTGTGGCAATGTCGGGTGATAGAGACGATAGTCCCTTGCCGGGCATCGGTACTTGCTGGACTTTGATGCGTTAGTGAAGACTCTGCGGAGTGTTGCGCGTTCACTTGATGGCTTGCATTTCATGTGTACAACTTGGGTGATAGCAATTGAAAACAGGTTTTTGTGTGGTGATGGGGTGACGTACGCGGAAGCTCAGTGGTACTTCCATGTTGTGGCGGATGAACTTTTGACTAATGCCTTCCCTGGTCAAGGGAGGTGAGAGTGGCTGAGTTGTCAGATGAGATGCTTGGAGGGGTGGTGTGTATCAGCGTATTGTATTTTGAGTGAGGATGGTATTCAGTGGTTTTGCCAGGAGTGCATTGATGATGCGTGTGGTTCTTCTCTTTCTTTACACAGGAGGAGTGGAGTGAAGGCGTCTGAATGGTTTGTAGGCCTGCTACCGAATATCAGTGGAGCTCATTACAAAGTTCTTGAGAAGTGTTGAAGTTTGAGTAGTGAACTGTGTGCTTTTGTTATGGTTTGATGGGGATCCACAAAATTGTAGACGTCTTTGTGTATCTTTGTTTTGGGAGCCATGGACGGGTGTGATTTGAGTGTTGGTGCATGTTCTTGTCATGTTTAATTTATCTTTTGTCGTTGCACAATGCACAATAGTATACACTGCTTCGTGTTGTGCTCGGATCAGGGAGATTGTGTTCTGCTTTTCATGTTGGTGTTTGGTGTAACTTTCTTGACTGAAGCGAAGAGATGTTGACCATACCATTACTTACTTTGAACACAGCTTGCATGACTTTATATTTTCTGTCTCTTGTTCTGCGGTTGCTATGAGTCTTGAATCTTCTCCCCCGACGGAGTTGGACCCCTTCGTGAGGTACCCAACTGTGAAGAATGACGCTGAAGATGCTACGTGTTCACGAATGTCCATTATTTTCAGTAACGTGATACAGGCACTTGAATTGCCCTAGGACTATTCAATGTGAAACCGACCATGAGAATCCAATTTGTGGGGACACCCAATTTTGACGATTATACTTACCTTCTATGCTATGCCCTTGTGTGTATTCACTGTGCTTTTGTTTTTGTAACTTTATCCTTGGGCACCAGATATGTTCCTTTGGTGCGAAAGATTTTGCTTATGTCTGTTGGACGTCGTGCTTGGAGGGTTTGATGGACAATGAGTATTCTTCCTCAACTGCTGCCGTGGGTTACGGCGTGCAGCTGACGGATCTTAGCCGTGTCACTCGCTGTGAGTAGAGTGAACACGACTTTACCCCTTCCTGCGCTGAGGCCCCGTTGTAGGTCCCTTAAGTGAGATACCCACATGCTATCCAAGGCCGCCGTTCCTTTGGAGTGTGTGCATGTAGACTGTCAAGTACTGTGGTATACGCGTTGTATTCTGGCTCTTTATTCCTCAAATCTCTCTTTGGCTGTTTCTTTTCTCTATTCTTCAGCGTGTACCCTACGTCCTGCCTGACCGACTGTGTTGATGAGAGGCCATTGTTGGTGCCCGTCACGGTTGTGCGGATCGGTCCTTGACGACTGCGCTGCGTGGATGCGTTAAGGGCATTGAGAGTAGTGGGCTCATACTGCGCAGCATGTGTGCCCATGTGCAACCGCACACACTCTCCGCTACACCAGTCTTGTCGACGCCCCTCCGTCAACCCTTGCACACACATATTTCCCTGCCGTGTGCTTCCCGCTTCCCATCACTTTGGTGAGGCTAGGCAGACGGCCACACATTGTCCGCCTTGTGATGGTGCGTCAACACACCTGCTGATGTGTGCTCACATCGTGTGAAGTAACTGCCACTTTGCAACGTCTTGCTGCTTCACATGCCTTCATGAGTAGAGAGGTGAGCCTTTCTGTGTGGAATGCTTCCCTGTGTCTTCACATCAACACTACCTTCCCCTTTGCCCCTCTCTCTCTATCTTACTGTCTCGTCCAGCACTGAAGAGATTGCTTTGTGCTGTTGTTGGCCATGAAGGCGTTTTCGTCGCTCCCGGGTGTCGTCATGTCATTCTCGCAGACACCTGAACTTTCACTACCACTTCAGACGTCTGGCGCTTCTCGCACTGATCCTGTTTTGTCTGTGTCTTGTGTGGGTCGTTGGGGTTGGTTCCGGCGCATGGACGAACAATGCGGCTGTGCAGGGGCCGTTGTCCATCTCCAGAACGATGCCGCGGGGCATGGCTGATTCACGAGGTGGTTGTTCGGCTCACTGGGGAAACAAGTCTCCATGTTCTCAACTCCTTGTCGCTCATGCAGCGGGCAACCTTACTCTCACCAAGACACTTGGTGCATTGTGTGCCAATGGTGAAATGCACAAGGATGTTTGTGTGAATCCAATGAGCCAAGTGTATGAGCATTCTATTGACCTGTTGTCGTTGGAGGAGCTGAAGGTGCGGCTTCGCGATGCGGGTGGAGCTGAATGTGTGGCTGGGGTCATGAGTCCCGAAGAGCTCACTCGGAAGCGTGTGTTTGGGGTGCAAGGAACGCCGCTGTGGTCCGTGTACCGCAAGTCCTGTGAGGGCCGCTACCGTGAACTGACCTCGATTGAGGTGCTCTCCGTACTGTACCACTACATCCGTCTTGGTGCTGTTCCTGGAGTAGGTCAGCAACGTGGGATTGTGATGCATGGAGATTCCATCACACAGAACCTTGCCTTCATGTTTTCCTTCATCATGTGGGACCAGCAACACCACATTCACATTGGTGTTGATTGGTTCTTCATTCAGTACACCGACCACGATGAGTACTGCTACCTCCCTATATTTCGCAAACAGCAAGCTCGAATGCAACTTCGTCATCGTTGTATTGTGGAAGCCTTTCATCCTGGTTTCCTTTTTACTCCACCGTTGACGGAGGAGTGTGTAGGTATGACGGAGGATGTGCTGCTGACCATCATCATCATTCGTGAGAGCTTCCCCGACTACCCCGTCTACAAGACTCTGAGGCGTTTAAATCGCCCGGTCATTAGTGCCAATGCCTTCAACTATTGGTGGGACCAAGAGGTTGAGAACACATCTTCCATTGTGGAAATGACACGCAAGTACTTTGAGTTTGAGGAGAATCAGTTTGAGAAACACTTCAACAACCCCATTGTGAGGGCTGCTCGTGGTTTGGGTGGCGCAGCCACTCCCGATGGCATGCAGCGTGTCCGTCATCCGCTCCTTTACTTCTACAACACCGCTCCTGAGCGGGATTCAAAGAAAAAGTTTGCTCCGGTTCTGATTAATGAAACTGAGTTGTTGGAGCGCAACGAGTATATCCGATCACTTCCGTGGCAGCGTACACCGCAGGACCCTGTAGTTCCTCTTGTGGCAATGTCGGGTGATAGAGATGATAGTCCCTTGCCGGTGCATCGGTACTTGCTGGATTTTGATGCGTTAGTGAAGACTCTGCGGAGTGTTGCGCGTTCACTTGATGGCTTGCATTTCATGTGTACAGTATATGTTATGACGTTTGAAAATGAGTTTTTGTGTGGTGATGGGGTGTCGTACGCAGAGGCTCAGTGGTACTTCCATGTTGTGGCGGATGAACTTTGACTAATGCCTTCCCTGGTGAAGGGAAGGGAGAGTGGCTGAGTGGCTCAAAATGAGTTGTGAATATTGCGCTAATTGAGGGGTTCTTTGGTACGTTGGTTTGGATGCGGAACCATTTAGTGCTGCTACCTTGGTGATGTATAGGCTGAGGATTGCAGTAATGCTCGCGACCACGGATAATTCTGTTTGCATAGGAACTGCAGTTTCCTTCTACGCACCTATTGTCATTCACATGGACAGATAATTGGGGAGTTTTCTGTTTTTGTTTCTCCACATTTATGGACAAGTGTTGTTGTACTTGGATCTGCTACAGGGGGATCTGTTACGCGCTTTTGGTGGACATTTATTGTCTTTCCACGGCTGCCGTGCGGTAAGGCGTGCAGCTGACGGATCTTAGCCCTGTCATTCGCTGTGAGTAGAGTGAACACGACTTTACCCCTTTCCCTGCGCTGAGGCCCCGCTGTAGGTCCCTTAAGTGAGATACCCACATGCTATCCAAGGCCGCCGTTCCTTTGGAGTGTGTGCATGTAGACTGTCAAGTACTGTGGTATACGCGTTGTATTCTGGCTCTTTATTCCTCAAATCTCTCTTTGGCTGTTTCTTTTCTCTATTCTTCAGCGTGTACCCTACGTCCTGCCTGACCGACTGTCGTTGATGAGAGGCCATTGTTGGTGCCCGTCACGGTTGTGCGGATCCGTCCTCGACGACTGCGCTGCGTGGATGCGTTAAGGGGCATTGAGAGTAGTGGGCTCATACTGCGCAGCATGTGTGCCCATGTGCAACCGCACACACTCTCCGCTACACCAGTCTTGTCGACGCCCCTCCGTCAACCCTTGCACACACATATTTCCCTGCCGTGTGCTTCCCGCTTCCCATCACTTTGGTGAGGCTACGCAGACGGCCACACATTGTCCGCCTTGTGATGGTGCGTCAACACACCTGCTGATGTGTGCTCACATCGTGTGAAGTAACTCCACCACTTTGCAATGCCTTGCTGCTTCACATGCCTTCATGAGTAGAGAGGTGAGCCTTTCTGTGTGGAATGCTTCCCTGTCTCTTCACATCAACACTACCTTCATCCTTTGCCCCTCTCTCTATCTTACTGTCTCTTCGACCACTCAAGACATTGCTTTGTGCTGTTGTTGGCCATGAAGCCGTACAGTCGTCTTTGGGCCTGGTTACGCAATCCTTTCAAACTTCTGAACATCCCCTGTTCCATCAGAGTTCCGGTGCAGCTCACACTGCTCCTTTTTGTCTGTGTCTTGTGTGGGTCGTTGGCTTTGGTTCCGGCGCATGGACGAACTGTGCGGCTGTGCAGGGGCCGTTGTCCATCTCCAGAACGATGCCGCGGGGCATGGCTGATTCACGAGGTGGTTGTTCGGCTCACTGGGGAAACAAGTCTCCATGTTCTCAACTCCTTGTCGCTCATGCAGCGGGCAACCTTACTCTCACCAAGACACTGCGCGAACTGTGTGCCAATGGTGAACTGCACAAGGATGTTTGTGTGAATCCAATGAGCCAAGTGTATGAGCATTCTATTGACCTGTTGTCGTTGGAGGAGCTGAAGGTGCGGCTTCGCGATGCGGGGTGGAGCTGAATGTGTGGCTGGGGTCATGAGTCCCGAAGAGCTCACTCGGAAGCGTGTGTTTGGGGTGCAAGGAACGCCGCTGTGGTCCGTGTACCGCAAGTCCTGTGAGGGCCGCTACCGTGAACTGACCTCGATTGAGGTGCTCTCCGTACTGTACCACTACATCCGTCTTGGTGCTGTTCCTGGAGTAGGTCAGCAACGTGGGATTGTGATGCATGGAGATTCCATCACACAGAACCTTGCACTGATGTTTTCCTTCATCATTCGTGATCAGCAGCACCACATTCATTCTGGCGTTGATTGGTTCTTCATTCAGTACACCGACCACGATGAGTACTGCTATCTGCCTATGTTCAACAAACAACAGCTTCGCCTGAAACTTCGTCATCGGTGTATTGTGGAAGCCTTTCATCCTGGTTTCCTTTTTACTCCACCGTTGACGGAGGAGTGTGTAGGTATGACGGAGGATGTGCTGCTGACCATCATCATCATTCGTGAGAAGTTCCCCGACTACCCCATGTACAAGACTCTGAAGCGGAGTAATCACCCGGTCATTAGTGCCAATGCCTTCAACTATTGGTGGGACCAAGAGGTTGAGAACACATCTTCCATTGTGGAAATGACACGCAGGTACTTTGAGTTTGAGGAGAAGCAGTTTGAGAAACACTTCAACAACCCCACTGTGAGGGCTGCTCGTGGTTTGGGTGGCGCAGCCACTCCCGATGGCATGCAACGTATCCGTCATCCGCTGCTTTACTTCTACAGCACCGCTCCTGAGCGGCATCCAGAAATAAAGTATGTTGCGAATGGGATTAATGAAACTGAGTTGTTGGAGCGCAACGAGTATATCCGATCACTTCCGTGGCAGCGTACACCGCAGGACCCTGTAGTTCCTCTTGTGGCAATGTCTTCCGGTCACACAGATACTCCGCTGCCGGTGCATCGGTACTTGCTGGACTTTGATGCGCTAGTGAAGTCGTTGCATGATGTTGCTCGCACACGGGATGGTTTGCATTTCATGTGCACAACGTGGGGCATAGCCATTAGGGATCGTTTCTTTTGCGGCGATGGGGTGACGTACGCAGAGGTACAGATGTTGTTGCATGTTGTGGCGGATGAACTTCTGACTAATGCCTTCCCTGCTGACGAGAGGTGAGAGTGGCTGAGTTGTCAGATGAGATGCTTGGAGGGGTGGTGTGTATCAGCGTATTGTATTTTGAGTGAGGATGGTATTCAGTGGTTTTGCCAGGAGTGCATTGATGATGCGTGTGGTTCTTCTCGTTCTTTACACAGGAGGAGTGGAGTGAAGGCGTCTGAATGGTTTGTAGGCCTGCTACCGAATATCAGTGGAGCTCATTACAAAGTTCTTGAGAAGTGTTGAAGTTTGAGTAGTGAACTGTGTGCTTTTGTTATGGTTTGATGGGGATCCACAAAATTGTAGACGTCTTTGTGTATCTTTGTTTTGGGAGCCATGGACGGGTGTGATTTGAGTGTTGGTGCATGTTCTTGTCATGTTTAATTTATCTTTTGTCGTTGCACAATGCACAATAGTATACACTGCTTCGTGTTGTGCTTGGATCAGGAGATTGTGTTCTGCTTTTCATGTTGGTGTTTGGTGTAACTTTCTTGACTGAAGCGAAGAGATGTTGACCATACCATTACTTACTTTGAACACAGCTTGCATGACTTTATGTTTTCTGTCTCTTGTTCTGCGGTTGCTATGACTCTTGAATCTTCTCACCCCGACGGAGTTGGACCCCTTCGTGAGGTACCCAACTGTGAAGGATGACGCTGAAGATGCTACGTGTTCACGAATGTCCATTATTTTCAGTTACGTGATACAGGCACTTGAATTGCCCTAGGACTATTCAATGTGAAACCGACCATGAGAATCCAATTTGTGGGGACACCCAATTTTGACGATTGTACTTACCTTCTATGCTATGCCCTTGTGTGTACTCACTATGCTTTTGTTTTCGTAACTTTATCCTTGGGCACCAGATATGTTCCTTTGGTGCGAAAGATTTTGCTATGTCTATTGGACGTCGTGCTTGGAGGGTTTTATGGACAATGAGTATTCTTCCTCAACTGCTGCCGTGGGTTACGGCGTGCAGCTGACGGATCTTAGCCCTGTTATTCGCTGTGGTAGAGTGAACACGACTTTACCCCTTTCCCTGCGCTGAGGCCCCGCTGTAGGTCCCTTAAGTGAGATACCCACATGCTATCCAAGACCGCCGTTCCTTTGGAGTGTGTGCATGTAGACTGTCAAGTACTGTGGTATACGCGTTGTATTCTGGCTCTTTATTCCTCAAATCTCTCTTTGGCTGTTTCTTTTCTCTATTCTTCAGCGTGTAGAGTGTGGTTCTTGAGCTTCGTAGATAGCTCAGACATCTTTCCACCTTACACGGAGGAATTCGACTGTGTTGATGAGAGGCCATTGTTGGTGCCCGTCACGGTTGTGCGGATCGGTCCTCGACGACTGCGCTGCGTGGATGCGTTAAGGGGCATTGAGAGTAGTGGGCTCATACTGGGCAGCATGTGTGCCCATGTGCAGCCGCACACACTCTCCGCTACACCAGTCTTGTCGACGCCCCTCCGTCAACCCTTGCACACACATATTTCCTGCCGTGTGCTTCCCGCTTCCCATCACTTTGGTGAGGCTAGGCAGACGGCCACACATTGTCCGCCTTGTGATGGTGCGTCAACACACCTGCTGATGTGTGCTCATATCGTGTGAAGTAACTCCGCCACTTTGCAACGTCTTGTTGCTTCACATGCCTTCATGGTAGAGAGGTGAGCCTTTCTGTGTGGAATGCTTCCCTGTGTCTTCACATCAACACTACCTTCCCCCTTTGCCCCCTCTCTCTCTTACTGTCTCTTCGACCACTCAAGACATTGCTTTGTGCTGTTGTTGGCCATGAAGGCGTCTCATCGCCTTTGGGCCTCGTTTTTGAATCCGCGTAGACATCTAATCCTCCGCCGTACGAACAGAATTCAGGTGCAGCTCACACTGATCCTGTTTTGTCTGTGTCTTGTGTGGGTCGTTGGGGTTGGTTCCGGCGCATGGACGAACAATGCGGCTGTGCAGGTGCCGTTGTCCATCTCCAGAACGATGCCGCGGGGCAGTTATGATCTAAGTGCGGGTTGTTCAGTTTTGTACTATAAGAGTTCTCCATGTCCTTATATCCTTGCCGCGCATGCAGCGGGTAACCTTACTCTCACCAAGACACTGCGCGAACTGTGTGCCAATGGTGAACTGCAAAAGGATGTTTGTGTGAATCCAATGAGCCAAGTGTATGAGCATTCTATTGACCTGTTGTCGTTGGAGGAGCTGAAGGTGCGGCTTCGCGATGCGGGTGGAGCTGAATGTGTGGCTGGGGTCATGAGTCCCGAAGAGCTCACTCGGAAGCGTGTGTTTGGGGTGCAAGGAACGCCGCTGTGGTCTGTGTACCGCAAGTCCTGTGAGGGCCGCTACCGTGAACTGACCTCGATTGAGGTGCTCTCCGTACTGTACCACTACATCCGTCTTGGTGCTGTTCCTGGAGTAGGTCAGCAACGTGGGATTGTGATGCATGGAGATTCCATCACACAGAACCTTGCCTTCATGTTTGCTTTCACTTTCCGTGATCAGCAGCACCACATTCAAGCTGGTGTTGATTGGTTCTTCATTCAGTACACCGATCATGATGAGGTTTGCTACGTTCCTATGTTCCGCAAGCAACAGCTTCGCCTGGAACTTCGTCATCGGTGTATTGTGGAAGCCTTTCATCCTGGTTTCCTCTTTAATCCACCGACACCGACGGAATGTGTAGGTATGACGGAGGATGTGCTGCTGACCATCATCATCATTCGTGAGAGCTTCCCCGACTACCCCGTCTACAAGGCCCTTAAGCGTTTAAATCGCCCGGTCATCAGCACGAATGGCTTCAACTATTGGTGGGATCAGGACGTTGAGAACACATCTTCCATTGTGGAAATGACACGCAAGTACTTTGAGTTTGAGGAGAATCAGTTTGAGAAACACTTCAACAACCCCATTGTGAGGGCTGCTCGTGGTTTGGGTGGCACAGCTACTCCCGATGGCATGCAGCGTGTCTGTCATCCGCTGCTTTACTTCTACAACACCGCTCCTGAGAGGCATCCAGTGACGAAGTTTTTGAGTGTTTTGATTAATGAAACTGAGTTGTTGGAACGCAACGAGTATATCCGATCACTTCCGTGGCAGCGTACACCGCAGGACCCTGTAGTTCCTCTTGTGGCAACGTCTTCTGCTCACCCACATACTCCGCTGCCGGTGCATCGGTACTTGCTGGATTTTGATGCGTTAGTGAAGACTCTGCGGAGTGTTGCGCGTTCACTTGATGGTTTGCATTTCATGTGTACAACTTGGGCAATTGCAATTGAAAACAAGTTTTTGTGTGGTGATGGGGTGACGTACGCGGAGGCTCAGTGGTACTTCCATGTTGTGGCGGATGAACTTTTGACTAATGCCTTCCTGGTCAAGGGAGGTGAGAGTGGCTGAGTTGTCAGATGAGATACTTGGAGGGGTGGTGTGTATCAGCGTATTGTATTTTGAGTGAGGATGGTATTCAATGGTTTTGCCAGGAGTGCATTGATGATGCGTGTGGTTCTTCTCTTTCTTTACACAGGAGGAGTGGAGTGAAGGCGTCTGAATGGTTTGTAGGCCTGCTACCGAATATCAGTGGAGCTCATTACAAAGTTCTTGAGAAGTGTTGGAAGTTTGAGTAGTGAACTGTGTGCTTTTGTTATGGTTTGATGGGGATCCACAAAATTGTAGACGTCTTTGTGTATCTTTGTTTTGGGAGCCATGGACGGGTGTGATTTGAGTGTTGGTGCATGTTCTTGTCATGTTTAATTTATCTTTTGTCGTTGCACAATGCACAATAGTATACACTGCTTCGTGTTGTGCTCGGATCAGGAGATTGTGTTCTGCTTTTCATGTTGGTGTTTGGTGTAACTTTCTTGACTGAAGCGAAGAGATGTTGACCATACCATTACTTACTTTGAACACAGCTTGCATGACTTTATATTTTCTGTCTCTTGTTCTGCGGTTGCTATGACTCTTGAATCTTCTCACCTCGACGGAGTTGGACCCTTCGTGAGGTACCCAACTGTGAAGGATGACGCTGAAGATGCTACGTGTTCACGAATGTCCATTATTTTCAGTTACGTGATACAGGCACTTGAATTGCCCTAGGACTATTCAATGTGAAACCGACCATGAGAATCCAATTTGTGGGGACACCCAATTTTGACGATTGTACTTACCTTCTATGCTATGCCCTTGTGTGTATTCACTGTGCTTTTGTTTTTGTAACTTTATCCTTGGACACCAGATATGTTCCTTTGGTGCGAAAGATTTTGCTTATGTCTGTTGGACGTCGTGCTTGGAGGGTTTGATGGACAATGAGTATTCTTCCTCAACTGCTGCCGTGGGTTACGGCGTGCAGCTGACGGATCTTAGCCGTGTCACTCGCTGTGAGTAGAGTGAACACGACTTTACCCCTTTCCTGCGCTGAGGCCCTTTGTAGGTCCCTTAAGTGAGATACCCACATGCTATCCAAGGCCGCCGTTCCTTTGGAGTGTGTGCATGTAGACTGTCAAGTACTGTGGTATACGCGTTGTATTCTGGCTCTTTATTCCTCAAATCTCTCTTTGACTGTTTCTTTTCTCTATTCTTCAGCGTGTACCCTACGTCCTGCCTGACCGACTGTGTTGATGAGAGGCCATTGTTGGTGCCCGTCACGGTTGTGCGGATCGGTCCTCGACGACTGCGCTGCGTGGATGCGTTAAGGGGGCATTGAGAGTAGTGGGCTCATACTGCGCAGCATGTGTGCCCATGTGCAACCGCACACACTCTCCGCTACACCAGTCTTGTCGACGCCCCACCATCAACCCTTGCACACACATATTTCCCTGCCGTGTGCTTCCCGCTTCCCATCACTTTGGTGAGGCTAGGCAGACGGCCACACATTGTCCGCCTTGTGATGGTGCGTCAACACACCTGCTGATGTGAGCTCACATCGTGTGAAGTAACTCCACCACTTTGCAACGTCTTGCTGCTTCACATGCCTTCATGAGTAGAGAGGTGAGCCTTTCTGTGTGGAATGCTTCCCTGTGTCTTCACATCAACACTACCTCCCCCTTTGCCCCTCTCTATCTTACTGTCTCGTCCAGCACTGAAGAGATTGCTTTGTGCTGTTGTTGGCCATGAAGGCGTTTCGTCGCTCCCGGGTGTCGTCATGTCATTCTCGCAGACACCTGAACTTTCACTACCACTTCAGACGTCTGGCGCTTCTCGCACTGATCCTGTTTTGTCTGTGTCTTGTGTGGGTCGTTGGGGTTGGTTCCGGCGCATGGACGAACAGTGCGGCTGTGCAGGGGCCGTTGTCCATCTCCAGAACGATGCCGCGGGGCAGGAATGATCCAAGTGCGGGTTGTACGGTCACCTTTAACGACTCCCCATGTCCGATGGTGAACGCCGCACGTGCAGCGGGCAACCTTACTCTCACCAAGACACTGCGCGAACTGTGTGCCAATGGTGAACTGCAAAAGGATGTGTGTGTGAATCCAAAGAGCCAAGTGTATGAGCATTCTATTGACCTGTTGTCGTTGGAGGAGCTGAAGGTGCGGCTTCGCGATGCGGGTGGAGCTGAATGTGTGGCTGGGGTCATGAGTCCCGAAGAGCTCACTCGGAAGCGTGTGTTTGGGGTGCAAGGAACACCGCTGTGGTCTGTGTACCGCAAGTCCTGTGAGGGCCGCTACCGTGAACTGACCTCGATTGAGGTGCTCTCCGTACTGTACCACTACATCCGTCTTGGTGCTGTTCCTGGAGTAGGTCAGCAACGTGGGATTGTGATGCATGGAGATTCCATCACACAGAACCTTGCCTTCATGTTTTCCTTCATCATTCGTGATCAGCAGCATCACTTTCACTATGGCGTTGATTACTTCTTCATTCAGTACACCGACCACGATGAGCTGTACTTCCTTCCGACATTTCGCAAACAGCAACTTCGCATGGACCTCCGTCATTGTTGTATTGTGGAAGCCTTTCATCCTGGTTTCCTTTTAGACCCACCGTCGACGGAGGAGTGTGTAGGTATGACGGAGGATGTGCTGCTGACCATCATCATCATTCGTGAGAGCTTCCCCGACTACCCCGTCTACAAGACTCTGAGGCGATTGAATCGCCCGGTCATTAGTGCCAATGCCTTCAACTATTGGTGGGACCAAGAGGTTGAGAACACATCTTCCATTGTGGAAATGACACGCAGGTACTTTGAGTTTGAGGAAAATGAATTCGAAAGACACTTCAGCAACCCCATTGTGAGGGCTGCTCGTGGTTTGGGTGGCGCAGCTACTCCCGATGGCATTCAGCGTGTCCGTCATCCGCTGCTTTACTTGTACAACACCGTCCCAGAACGGCATCCAGTGACGAAGTTTTTGAGTGTTTTGATTAATGAAACTGAGTTGTTGGAACGCAACGAGTATATCCGATCACTTCCGTGGCAGCGTACACCGCAGGACCCTGTAGTTCCTCTTGTGGCAACGTCTTCTGCTCACCCACATACTCCGCTGCCGGTGCATCGGTACTTGCTGGATTTTGATGCGTTAGTGAAGACTCTGCGGAGTGTTGCGCGTTCACTTGATGGTTTGCATTTCATGTGTACAACTTGGGTGATGGCAATTGAGAACAAGTTTTTGTGTGGTGATGGGGTGTCGTACGCAGAGGCTCAGTGGTACTTCCATGTTGTGGCGGACGAACTTCTGACTAATGCCTTCCCTGGGGAAGGGAAGTGAGAGTGGCTGAGTAGTTCAAAATGAGTTGTGGATATTGTAGTAATTTAGTGGTTCTTTGGTACGTTGGTTTGGATGCGGAACCGTTTAGTGCTGCTATCTTGGTGATGTATAGGCTGAGGATTGCAGTAATGCTCGCGACCACAGATAATTCTATTTGCATAGCAACTGCAGTTTCCTTCTACGCACCTATTGTCATTCACATGGACAGATAATTGGGGATTTTTCTGTGTTTGTTTCTCCACATTTATGGACAAGTGTTGTTTTACTTGGATCTGCTACAGGGGGATCTGTTACGCGTTTTGGTGGACATTTATTGTCTTTCCACGGCTGCCGTGCGGTAAGGCGTGCAGCTGACGGATCTTAGCCCTGTCATTCGCTGTGAGTAGAGTGAACACGACTTTACCCCTTTCCCTGCGCTGAGGCCCCGCTGTAGGTCCCTTAAGTGAGATACCCACATGCTATCCAAGGCCGCCGTTCCTTTGGAGTGTGTGCATGTAGACTGTCAAGTACTGTGGTATACGCGTTGTATTCTGGCTCTTTATTCCTCAAATCTCTCTTTGGCTGTTTCTTTTCTCTATTCTTCAGCGTGTAGAGTGTGGTTCTTGAGCTTCGTAGATAGCTCAGACATCTTTCCACCTTACACGGAGGGAATTCGACTGTGTTGATGAGAGGCCATTGTTGGTGCCCGTCACGGTTGTGCGGATCGGTCCTTGACGACTGCGCTGCGTGGATGCGTTAAGGGGCATTGAGAGTAGTGGGCTCATACTGCGCAGCATGTGTGCCCATGTGCAACCGCACACACTCTCCGCTACACCAGTCTTGTCGACGCCCCCTCCATCAACCCTTGCACACACATATTTCCTGCCGTGTGCTTCCCGCTTCCCATCACTTTGGTGAGGCTAGGCAGACGGCCACACATTGTCCGCCTTGTGATGGTGCGTCAACACACCTGCTGATGTGTGCTCATATCGTGTGAAGTAACTTCACCACTTTGCAACGTCTTGTTGCTTCACATGCCTTCATGAGTAGAGAGGTGAGCCTTTCTGTGTGGAATGCTTCCCTGTGTCTTCACATCAACACTACCTTCCCCCTTTGCCCCTCTCTCTCTATCTTACTGTCTCTTCGAGCACTGAAGACATTGCTTTGTGCTGTTGTTGGCCATGAAGGCGTTTCGTCGCTCTGGGTGTCGTCATGTCATTCTCGCAGACACCTGAACTTTCACTACCACTTCAGACGTCTGGCGCTTCTCGCACTGCTCCTGTTTTGTCTGTGTCTTGTGTGGTTCGTTGGCTTTGGTTCCGGCGCATGGACGAACAATGCGGCTGTGCAGGGGCCGTTGTCCATCTCCAGAACGATGCCGCGGGGCAGGTATGATCTAAGTGCGGGTTGTTCAGTTTTGTACTATAAGAGTTCTCCATGTCCTCAATATCCTTGCCGCGCATGCAGCGGGTAACCTTACTCTCACCAAGACACTGCGCGAACTGTGTGCCAATGGTGAACTGCAAAAGGATGAGTGTGTGAATCCAATGAGCCAAGTGTATGAGCATTCTATTGACCTGTTGTCATTGGAGGAGCTGAAGGTGCGGCTTCGCGATGCGGGTGGAGCTGAATGTGTGGCTGGGGTCATGAGTCCCGAAGAGCTCACTCGGAAGCGTGTGTTTGGGGTGCAAGGAACGCCGCTGTGGTCTGTGTACCGCAAGTCCTGTGAGGGCCGCTACCGTGAACTGACCTCGATTGAGGTGCTCTCCGTACTGTACCACTACACATCCGTCTTGGTGCTGTTCCTGGAGTGGGTCAGCAACGTGGGATTGTGATGCATGGAGACTCCATCACACAGAACCTTGCCTTCATGTTTTCTTTCATCTTTCGGGACCAGCAGCACCACATTCACATTGGTGTTGATTGGTTCTTCATTCAGTACACCGATCATGATGAGTACTGCTATCTTCCTATGTTCCGCAAACAACAAGCTTCGCCTGGAACTTCGTCATCGGTGTATTGTGGAAGCCTTTTCATCCTGGTTTCCTCTTTGCTCCACCGTTGACGGAGGAGTGTGTAGGTATGACGGAGGATGTGCTGCTGACCATCATCATCATTCGTGAGAGCTTCCCCGACTACCCCGTCTACAAGACTCTGAGGCGTTTAAATCGCCCGGTCATTAGTGCCAATGCCTTCAACTATTGGTGGGACCAAGAGGTTGAGAACACATCTTCCATTGTGGACATGACACGCAACTACTTTGAGTTTGAGGAGAACCAGTTTGAATTACACTTCAACAACCCCATTGTGAGGGCTGCTCGCGGTTTGGGTGGTGCAGCCACTCCCGATGGCATGCAGCGTGTCCGTCATCCGCTGCTATACTTGTACAACACCGTCCCAGAGCGTCATCCAGAGAAGAAGTTTTTTCCTGTTCTAATTAATGAAACTGAGTTGTTGGAGCGCAACGACTATATCCGATCACTTCCGTGGCAGCGTACACCGCAGGACCCTGTAGTTCCTCTTGTGGCAACCTCTTCGGCTCACACAGATAATCCCTTGCCGGTGCACCGCTACTTGCTGGACTTTGACGCGTTAGTGAAGTCGTTGCGTGAGTGTTGCTCGTACACTTGATGGTTTACATTTCATGTGCACAGTTTATGTTATGACGTTTGAAAACAAGTTTTTGTGTGGTGATGGGGTGTCGTACGCAGAGGCTCAGTGGTACTTCCATGTTGTGGCGGATGAACTTTTGACTAATGCCTTCCCTGGTGAGAGGATAGGTGAGAGTGGCTGAGTAGTCCAAATGAGTTGTGTATATTGTATTGATTTGAGTGGTTCTTTGGTACGTTGGTTTGGATGCGAAACTATTTAGTGCTGCTATTTTGGTGATGTATGAGCTGAGAATTTGGAGTAGTGTTCGAGACAACGGACAATTCTGTTTGCATAACAACTTCCGTTTCCTTCTACGCACATATTGTCATGCACATTGACAGGAAATTGGGAATTTTCTGTTTTTTTTTCTCCACGTTTATGGACAAGTGTTGTCTTACTTGGATCTGCTGCAGGGGCATCTGTTACGCGGTTTTGGTGGACATTTATTATCTTTCCACGGCTGCCGTGGGTTACGGCGTGCAGCTGATGGATCGTTAACCGTGTCATTAGCTGTGAGTGGAGTGAATACGACTTTACCCCTTTCCTGCACTGAGGCCCCGTTGAAGGTACCTTTAAGTGAGATACCCACATGATATCCAAGGCCGCCGTTCATTTGGAGTGTGTGCATGTAGAGTGTCAAGTACTGTGCTATACGCGTTGTATTCTGGCTCTTTATCCCTCAAATCCCCTCTTTGGCTGTTACTTTTCTCTATTCTTCAGCGTGTACCCTACGTACTGCCTGATGCAGTAGAGTGTGGTTCTTGAGCTTCGTAGATTGCTCAGACATCTTTACACCTTACAAGGATGAATGGCGCGTCAACAAGCCTGCTGGCGTGTGCTCATATCGTGTGAAGTCACTTCGCCACTTTGCAACGTCTTGTTGCTTCACATGCCCTCATGAGTAGAGAGGTGAGCCTTTATGCGTGGAATGCTTCACTGTGTCTTCACTTCAACACTACCTTCCCCTTTGCCCCCATCTCTCTCTCTTACTGTCCCTTCGAACACTCAAGACATTGCTTTGTGTTATTGTTGGCCATGAAGGCGTGTCGTCGTCTTTGGGCCTCGTTGTTCAATCCGCGTAGACATCTGAACCTCCGCCGTAAAAACAAAATTCCGGTGCAGCTCGCACTGATCCTGTTTTGTCTGTGTCTTGTGTGGGTCGTTGGCTTTGGTTCCGGCGCATGGACGAACAGTGGGGCTGTGCAGGGGCCGTTGTCCATCTCCAGAACGATGCCGCGGGGCAGTTATGATCCAAGTGTGGGTTGTACAGTTTTGTTTTATAAGAGTTCTCCATGTCCTTCTATCCTTGCCGCGCATGGAGCGGGTAACCTTACTCTAACCAAGACACTGCGCGAACTATGTGCTAAGGGTGAACTGCAAAAGGATGTTTGTGTGAACCCGATGAGCCAAGTGTATGAGCATTCTATTGACCTGTTGTCATTGGAGGAGCTGAAGGTGCGGCTTCGTGATGCGGGTGGAGCTGAATGTGTTGCTGGGGTCATGAGTCCCGAAGAGCTTACTAGGAAGCGTGTGTTTGGTGTGCAAGGAACCCCGCTGTGGTCTGTGTACCGCAAGTCCTGTGAGGGCCGCTACCGTGAACTGACCTCGATTGAGGTGCTCTCCGTACTGTACCACTACACCCGTCTTGGTGCTGTTCCTGGAGTGGGTCAGCAACGTGGGATTGTGATGCATGGAGACTCCATCACACAGAACCTTGCCTTCATGATTGCCTTTACTTTCCGTGATCAGCAACACCACATTCAAGCTGGCGTTGATTGGTTCTTCATTCAGTACACCGATCGTGATGAGTTTTGCTACCTGCCTATGTTCCGCAAGCAACAGCTTCGCCTGAAACTACATCATCGGTGTATTGTGGAAGCTTTTCATCCTGGTTTCCTCTTTGCTCCACCGTTGACGGAGGAGTGTGTAGGTATGACGGAGGATGTGCTGCTGACCATCATCATCATTCGTGAGAGCTTTCCCGACTACCCCGTGTACAAGGCCCTTAAGCGTTTAAATCGCCCGGTCATCAGTACGAACGGCTTCAACTATTGGTGGGACCAAGATGTTGAGAACACATCTTCCATTGTGGAAATGACACGCAAGTACTTTGAGTTTGAGGAGAAGCAGTATGAGAAACACTTCAGCAACCCCATTGTGAGGGCTGCTCGTGGTTTGGGTGGTGCAGCCACTCCCGATGGCATGCAGCGTGTCCGTCATCCGCTGCTATACTTCTACAACACCGTCCCAGAACGGCATCCAGTGACGAAGTTTTTGAGTGTTTTGATTAATGAAACTGAGTTGTTGGAGCGCAACGACTATATCCGATCACTTCCGTGGCAGCGTACACCGCAGGACCCTGTAGTTCCTCTTGTGGCAATGGCGGGTGATAGAGACGATAATCCCTTGCCGGTGCATCGGTACGTGCTGGACTTTGATGCATTAGTGAAGTCACTGCGTGATGTAGCGCGTTCACTTGATGGCTTGCATTTCATGTGTACAGCGTTTGTTATGACGTTTGAAAACAAGTTTTTGTGTGGTGATGGGGTGTCGTACGCAGAGGTCCAGTGGTACTTCCATGTTGTGGCGGATGAACTTCTGACTAATGCCTTCCCTGGTGAGGGGAGGTGAGAGTGGCTGAGTTCTCAGATGAGATGCTTTGAGGGATGGTTTGTATCAGCGTATTGTCGTTTGAGTGAGGATGTTATTCAGTGGTTTCGCCAGGAGTGCATTGAAGATGCGTGTGTTTCTTAGCTTTCTTTACACAGGAGGAGTTGAGTGAACGCGTCTGAATGGTTTGCAGGCCTGCTACGGAACTTCAGTGGAGATCATTACAAAGTTCTTTAGAAGTGTTGAAGTTGTGAGTAGTGAACTGTGTGCTTTTGTTACTGTTTGATTTTGGAGCAACAATGTGTAGACGTCTTTGTGTATCCTTGTTTTGGGGGGCCATGGACGGGTGTGATTTGAGTGTTGGTGAATGTTCTTGTCATGTTTAATTTATCTTTTGTCGTTGCACAATGCACAATAGTATTCGCTGCTTGGTGTGCTCGGATAAGGAGAATGTGTTGTGCTTTTCATGTTGGTATTTGGTGTATCGTTCTTGACTGAAGGGAAGAGATGTTGACCATACCATTACTTTGAAGACAGCTTGTATGACTTTATCCGCCTTTTCTGTCTCTTGTTCTGCGGTTGCTATGAATCTTTGAATCTTCTCTCCCTGAGGGAGTTGGACCCCTTGGTGAGGTACCCAACTGTGAAGAATGAGGTTGAAGATGCTACGTGTTCACGGATGTACGTCAGTTTCGGCGAAGTTATGCAAACTCGTTGTTAATGCTCTGGGACCATCCTTTCACTACGATTGAATAATGCATGCTGAACATCAATTTGTGTGGCGGCAATGGTATTGATGAGGATTATACCTACCTGTGGGCTATGCCGTCTGATGTATTAGAGTGTATGGTTTTCGGGTTCGTATAGTTGTCTTTGGACACCAGATATCTTCCTTAGGTGCGAAAGATTTGCTTGGGTGTATTGGACTTCGTGCTTGGGGGGTTTGATGGACGATGAGTGTTCTTCCTCAGCTGCTGCCGTGGGTTACGGCGTGCAGCTGATGGATCGTTAACCGTGTCATTAGCTGTGAGTGGAGTGAAGACGACTTTACCCCTTTCCCTGCACTGAGGCCCCGTTGAAGGTACCTTTAAGTGAGATACCCACATGATATCCAAGGCCGCCGTTCATTTGGAGTGTGTGCATGTAGACTGTCAAGTACTGTGCTATACGCGTTGTATTCTGGCTCTTTATCCCCCAAATCCCTCTTTGGCTGTTACTTTTCTCTTTTCTTCAGCGTGTACCCTACGTACTGCCTGATGCAGTAGAGTGTGGTTCTTGAGCTTCGTAGATTGCTCAGACATTTTACACCTTACAAGGAAGAATTCGTCTGTGTTGATGAGAGCCACTGTTGGTGCACGTCACGGTTGTGTGGATCCGTCCTCGACGACTGCGCTGCGTGGATGCGTTAAGGGGCATTGAGAGTATCCCTCCATCAATCCTTGCACACACATATTTCCCTGCCGTGTGCTTCCCTCTTCCCATCACTTTCGTGAGGCTAGGGAGACGGCCACACATTGTCCGCCTTGTGATGGTCCGTCAACACGCCTGCTGGCGTGTGCTCATATCGTGTGAAGTAACTTCGCCACTTTGCACCGTCTTGTTGCTTCACATGCCCTCATGAGTAGAGAGGTAAGCCTTTAAGTGTGGAATGCTTCACTGTGTCTTCAATTCAACACTACCTTCCATCTTTACCCCCTCTCCCTCTTACTGCTCTTCGAACACTCAAGACATTGCTTTGTGTTATTGTTGGCCATGAAGGCGTCTCATCACTTTCGGGTCTCGTCATGTCATTCTCGCAGACACCTGAACTTTCACTACCACTTCAGACGTCTGGCGCTTTTCCCACTGATCCTGTTTTGTCTGTGTCTTGTGTGGGTCGTTGGCTTTGGTTCCGGCGCATGGACGAACAGTGTGGCTGTGCAGGGGCCGTTGTCGATCTCCAGAACGATGCCGCGGGGCAGTTATGATCCAAGTGCGGGTTGTACGTTTCAGTGGGCAGAATCTCCATGTCCTGAGTTCCTTGCTGCGCATGGAGCGGGTAACCTTACTCTCACCAAGACACTGCGCGAACTGTGTGTTCCGGGTGAACTTCAGAAGCATGTTTGTGTGAACCCGATGAGCCAAGTGTATGAGCATTCTATTGACCTGTTGTCATTGGAGGAGCTGAAGGTGCGGCTTCGTGATGCGGGTGGAGCTGAATGTGTTGCTGGTCTTATGAATCCCGAAGAGCTTCACTAGGAAGCGTGTGTTTGGTGTGCAAGGAACCCCGCTGTGGTCTGTGTACCGCAAGTCCTGTGAGGGCCGCTACCGTGAACTGACCTCGATTGAGGTGCTCTCCGTACTGTACCACTACACCCGTCTTGGTGCTGTTCCTGGAGTAGGTCAGCAACGTGGGATTGTGATGCATGGAGACTCGATCACACAGAACCTTGCCTTCATGTTTTCCTTCATCATTCGGGACCAGCAACACCACATTCACATTGGTGTTGATTGGTTCTTCATTCAGTACACAGACCATGATGAGTACTGCTACCTGCCTATGTTCCGCAAGCAACAGCTTCGCCTGAAACTACGTCATCGGTGTATTGTGGAAGCTTTTCATCCTGGTTTCCTCTTTGCTCCACCGTTGACGGAGGAGTGTGTAGGTATGACGGAGGATGTGCTGCTGACCATCATCATCATTCGTGAGAGCTTCCCCGACTACCCCGTGTACAAGGCCCTTAAGCGTAGTAATCGCCCGGTCATCAGTACGAACGGCTTCAACTATTGGTGGGACCAAGAGGTTGAGAACACATCTTCCATTGTGGAAATGACACGCAGGTACTTTGAGTTTGAGGAACATGAATTCGAAAAACACTTCAGCAATCCCATTGTGAGGGCTGCTCGTGGTTTGGGTGGTGCAGCCACTCCCGATGGAATGCAGCGTGTCCGTCATCCGCTGCTATACTTCTACAACACCGTCCCAGAACGGCATCCAGTGACGAAGTTTTTGAGTGTTTTGATTAATGAAACTGAGTTGTTGGAGCGCAACGACTATATCCGATCACTTCCGTGGCAGCGTACACCAGAGGACCCTGTAGTTCCTCTTGTGGCAACCTCTTCGGCTCACACACATACTCCCTTGCCGGTGCATCGGTACGTGCTGGATTTTGACACGTTAGTGAAGTCAGTGCGTGATGGCGCGTACACTTGATGGCTTGCATTTCATGTGTACAGCGTTTGTTATGACGTATGAAAATGATTTTTTGTGTGGTGATGGGGTGTCGTACGCAGAGGCTCAGTGGTACTTCCATGTTGTGGCGGATGAACTTCTCACTAATGCCTTCCCTGGTGAGGGAGGTGAGAGTGACGCACAAATGAGAGAAGGTTGTGAGGTGAATGGCTTGCAGTGTGTTTTATTCTAGTGATTCTTTGATACATTTGTTTGACGTGTTCTGTTCCTTATATTTTGTTTAGTGTTTGTGTCTTTTGCTGTTTCTGTGGGCATGATGGAAGGAGTAAGTGTGGCGTCTGGGTTCTTGGTAGTCCTGCCACCTAAGTTCGGTATGGCTCATCGCACGGTTCTTTTGGAGTTTGGACCAGTAGATAGAGAATTGTGGATTGCTTCTTGTGGGTTTGTTGTGTTTTGGAGGCAAAAGATTATGAGACAAGGATGCTCGGATGTACACGTCTTTGTCTGTCCTTTTGTGTGGTGCTAGTGACGTGAGTGTTTTGAGAGTGGAAGTTGATTTGATTTCATGTAAAGTGTTCTTTGTTTTCGTTTTTTGGAGGGTTGAACGATCCACAACCAAATCAAGTGCTTGGTGTTGCGTTGGGTTCTGTTTCAGGTTGCGTTCCTGGATTCTTATTGGTAGTTGGTGTAGCTTTCTTGACCGAAGAGAAGGGAATGCTGACCATACCATTACTTTGAGTGCAACTTCGTGACTTTAACCCTGTGATCTGTCTTTTAACCTACGTTTGCTATGAACCTTCTCTCTCGCTGAGGGGGGTCGGACCCCTTAGTGAGGTGCCCGACTATGAATGATGAGGGTGAAGGTGCTATGCGTGGATGCCCATTATTTTCAGCAACTTGATGCAGGTACTGGTACTGTAAATGCTCGACGAATGACTTTTTATGGCATTATGAAATTGGAGTTGACCATCTAGTGGTGGTAATATCAATGGTGAGGCTTGTACTTACATCTGTGCTCTGTCCTTGTGTGGATTCGCTTGTGTGCTGTTCTGCTTTGGTAACTTTGTCCCCGGACACCAGACATCTTTCTTGATTCTGTGCTTAGTATTTTGATTGAGTCAATTCGATGGCGTGCTCGAGGTTTTTGATGGGCGATGGGTGTAGTTCCTCTACTTCAACTGCTGCCGTGCGCTACAGCCCGCAGCTGATGGAAAGCTAGCCATGTCACTAGCTGTGAGTGGAGTGACTACCTCTTCAACCCCTTTTCCTGCACGCAGATTTTGAGTGCTGTGACGTCTCCATCTTAACCCATCACCACGTCACAAATGCATAAGATGATAAACTTATTCCTTTGCCATTTCTTCTACGCCCACTCACCCACACAAAGAAGCAAAGCCAAGGCACACATATGGTGCAATTCGTACAAAAGCAATAACACAGTTGGTAATTGTTCATATCATAGCATCTCGTCGCCTTCGATTTTGCACGCTCAATGCGCGCAGACATTTGAATCGTAGCCTCCGAATACGGCCTCTCGTACGGCTGATACTGATCGTGTGTATTCTGAGCCTCGTGTGGCTCATTGGTGGTACGGTTCCCATGATTAACATGAAGAGTTCGGCCATCAATGTGACACTGTCCATCTCCAGAACAATGCCGCGAAGTTGGAATAATGCACGTTTCGGCTGTACTCTACGCTGGCCAGATTCTCCATGCCCGAAGGTTCTTGCCGCGGAAGCAGCGGGCAACCTTACTCTCACCAAGACACTGCGCGAACTGTGTGTTCCGGGTGAACTTCAGAAGCATGTTTGTGTGAACCCGATGAGCCAAGTGTATGAGCATTCTATTGACCTGTTGTCATTGGAGGAGCTGAAGGTGCGGCTTCGTGATGCGGGTGGAGCTGAATGCGTTGCTGGGGTCATGAGTCCCGAAGAGCTCACTCGGAAGCGTGTGTTTGGTGTGCAAGGAACCCCGCTGTGGTCTGTGTACCGCAAGTCCTGTGAGGGCCGCTACCGTGAACTGACCTCGATTGAGGTGCTCTCCGTACTGTACCACTACACCCGTCTTGGTGCTGTTCCTGGAGTAGGTCAGCAACGTGGGATTGTGATGCATGGAGACTCGATCACACAGAACCTTGCCTTCATGTTTGCCTTTATCTTTCCGTGATCAGCAACACCACATTCAAGCTGGCGTTGATTGGTTCTTCATTCAGTACACAGACCATGATGAGTACTGCTACCTGCCTATGTTCCGCAAGCAACAGCTTCGCCTGAAACTACATCATCGTTGTATTGTGGAAGCCTTTTCATCCTGGTTTCCTCTTTGCTCCACCGTTGACGGAGGAGTGTGTAGGTATGACGGAGGATGTGCTGCTGACCATCATCATCATTCGTGAGAGCTTCCACGACTACCCCGTGTACAAGGCCCTTAAGCGTTTAAATCGCCCGGTCATCAGTACGAACGGCTTCAACTATTGGTGGGACCAAGAGGTTGAGAACACATCTTCCATTGTGGAAATGACACGCAGGTACTTTGAGTTTGAGGAAAATGAATTCGAAAAACACTTCAACAACCCCATTGTGAGGGCTGCTCGTGGTTTGGGTGGTGCAGCCACTCCCGATGGCATGCAGCGTGTCCGTCATCCGCTGCTATACTTCTACAACACCGTCCCAGAACGGCATCCAGTAACGAAGTTTTTGAGTGTTTTGATTAATGAAACTGAGTTGTTGGAGCGCAACGACTATATCCGATCACTTCCGTGGCAGCGTACACCGCAGGACCCTGTAGTTCCTCTTGTGGCAACCTCTTCGGCTCCACGCAGATAATCCCCTGCCGGTGCACCGCTATTTGCTTTATATTGATGTTATTGTGAAGTTGGTTCATCAAGGCGCATCACATAGCTATGTGGAAGTGTGTGGTGAGGTATAGTGGTGTGCGTGTAGATGAAGTGCTGCACGCGGTAAAGTAGGTATCTTGTAGGTGTAAGCAAACGAACTTCTTGTGAATGTGGTCTCACATGACTGGAGTTTGTGGTTCGCAGGCTATGGGAGTTTGGGGATTTGAGTAAGTTTATGGTGTGTTTATAGCTTCGCAGCGGCCGTTTGATTGTGGATGTCAATGCAGGTCCCGCGTGAAACTTTGGTGAGTCTTGCAGTACCGATAGGGGTTTTCGCAAGTTTTATGATTTTTTGATTAGTGGTATTGTTTTTAAGTATTGCTTAAAGTACTGCCCTTCATGTGGGTTGTGACGCTGCGACGGTGTTTCACCGTAGCGACGAAGTTAAGGAATCTGAGAGGACACATTTAAGTTGTATCTTTGTGATTGGATATGTTTGGTGTCACGCTGATTGATGGTTTTTGTCTCTGTATCTGTGTTCGCTGTGAACACACAAGTTGTGAATGTAACTTGTGTTGCGGTTGGGTCTGTGTGATGTGGTATTTGTATTGTCTTTTTAGGATGGGGAATCGGTTGATGGGTTTGGATCCAGTAAGAGACTATTCTGGTCACTGCCAGCAGAAGTTGGAAAATTGTAACCCGCATGCAAGCGTTGATTGGATAATTACCCGGCCCTTTAATATGTGGAGGTGAAGTCTACAAAAGAAGATATATACCTTGGCGTCCTTTACCCAAAGTTTCTGGATGTGTTCAAGCAGAATGCCGCCCAAGAATATACAACGTTGATGATGCTGTTACCTTCACATTTTCTTCTTCTTTTTGTTGCCAGCCGGGCTGGGGGGGGGAGTATTGGCCGTGTGATGCGAGTAGGGCGTGTTCTTGCCTCTAGTAGTAATTCGACTGCTGAGACATCTTTACACCGTCAAGGAGGAATTCGTCCTTGCCGATGGCAGGCCATTGTTGGTGCACTCCACGGTTGCGTCGATCCCTCCTCGTCGGCTGCATCGTGTGGATTCGGTGACGGAGATTGGTGGACTCACACCGCGGACACTTTGAGTGGAGGTATACAACAACTGAGCTGCCAAAACATTTTACGTGGTGTGGGTTCAACACTTGCACAGCTCCGTGTTTCTGGTTTACCCACGACAGTGGAGGGTTGCACATCCCGACCTCCAGCACACGGTGCGTTCACGCATGCTGGTTTGATGGAGCGAAAGGAGATGGCCCAGTATCTCGAGGCCATGGCTGAGGCCACTGCACAGACAAAGTTGCGTGAGGTGATCTGGCCGCTTGCTTCTCACCTCCACCGTCAAGTGCAGGTCAAGGCTCGACGAGCGATGCGAACAGCCGTTGAGGATATACAGAGTTGTGGCCTATATCAACGGAGTGTAGAGAAAGAGTTTGGTAAGGTGGTGGTGCAGATGGTGGACGAGCTCTTTAGCCTATCCCTCAATCCTGCAGCGTTGAGAGAACCATCATCAATGCATTCCACTGGGCTGTCCATATTGAGCAGGGAAATGAACATGCGGCGTGACTTCTGCTTCACATCTCGTATGGCGCCACACTGGTCAAAGCGTGTGATGCACGTCGTGGCGCCACTGGGGTGGCCTGCGAGTGCAGTGCAGTCCATTCAGCACCCTCAGTGTCAGGGCTGATTTCCAAGAGTTGTTACGACGTTCTTTTGGAACACGTGGAGCCCCTTCTTTTAAATTTTGTAGAGCTTCGTATTCTCATTGCAAAGGCAGTGGAGCTGGAAGTGATGCTTGCAGAAGCAAGTTATTTTCATCGCCTCGGCCATCATCAGCTGCACTTAGAAGATTCTTCAAATGTTCATGAACATCTTGGTGAGATGTGCTCTCTCGCTGTTCGCAGCGTCCAGTGGAGCCGCCAAGGACTGGATCAGCTTCACACAGTGGCCAATATGGCAAGATTCCGTGAGCACTGTTGCTTTATTTGCCCCACAGATGCATCTCCAGAACATCTGTACGCATCGGTGCAGAGTCTCTACCGAGCGGTACGACTGCAGCTTCGCCACAAATGGGATGCACCTTCGAACGGAGCACCCCACCAAGTCACTGCCAGATGGGCAACCATCAATTGTGCAGAGAAGAAAAGTGAAGAAGAAGAAGAGCGATGATGCTGATAACTCTCTCATGGCCGCTTTGCGGATAGAAAGTAAGAGCTGAAATCTGCTGATGTCCCTTGTCAAGTGATTTCGTCGCTCATCAAGTTGTTCTTACTTCATTTTCGGTGTGTGACGAGGTGTTCGAACCACCTCTACCTGTGAATGAGTACACTGTTACTTCACGTCAACTCCATCTTCTTACTCTGCCTCTTCGTCAATACCCACACACTTTCCAAGCCACACAGGAACCCACGACAGCCCATTTGTTCCTGTTGTGGTTGTTTATGAAGGCCTCTCGTCGCCTTCGGTTTTGCATGCTCAATGCGCGCAGACATTTGAACCGTAGCCTCCGAATACGGCCTCTTGTACGGCTGATACTGATCGTGTGTATTCTGAGCCTCGTATGGCTCATTGGTGGTATGGCTCCCATGATACACAACATGAAGAGTTCGGCCATCAATGTGACGCTGTCCATCTCCAGAACAATGCCGCGAAGTTGGAATAATGCACGTTTCGGCTGTACTCTACGCTGGCCAGATTCTCCATGCCCGAAGGTGCTTGCCGCGGAAGCAGCGGGCAACCTTACTCTCACCAAGGTTCTGCGGCAAATGTGTGTCGATGGTGATACCCGGCAGGAGGTCTGCATGAACCCTAGAAGCCGAATTTATGAACGGGCGATTGACCTGCTGTCATTGGAGGAGCTGAAGGTGCGGCTTCGCGATGCGGGTGGAGCTGAATGTGTAGCTGGGGTCATGAGTCCCGAAGAGCTCACTCGGAAGCGTGTGTTTGGGGTGCAAGGAACACCGCTGTGGTCTGTGTACCGCAAGTCCTGTGAGGGCCGCTACCGTGAACTGACCTCGATTGAGGTGCTCTCCGTACTGTACCACTACATCCGTCTTGGTGCTGTTCCTGGAGTAGGTCAGCAACGTGGGATTGTGATTAATGGAGATTCCATCACACAGAACTTTGCCTTCATGATTGCCTTCATCATTCGTGATCAGCAACACCACATTCATTCTGCCGTTGATTACTTCTTCATTCATTACGGTGATCATGATGAGTACTTCTACCTTCCAATATACCGTAATCAACAAGTCTATGTTGACTTTCGTCATCGGTGTATTGTGGAAGCCTTTCATCCTGGTTACCTTTTAGACCCACCGTCGACGGAGGAGTGTGTAGGTATGACGGAGGATGTGCTGCTGACCATCGTCATCATTCGTGAGAGCTTCCCCGACTACCCCATGTACAAGACTCTGAAGCGGAGTAATCGCCCGGTCATTAGTGCCAATGCCTTCAACTATTGGTGGGACCAAGAGGTTGAGAACACATCTTCCATTGTGGAAATGACACGCAAGTACTTTGAGTTTGAGGAGAATCAGTACGAGAAACACTTCAACAACCCCATTGTGAGGGCTGCTCGAGGTTTGGGTGGCGCAGCCACTCCCAATGGCATGCAACGTGTCCGTCATCCGCTGCTTTACTTCTACAACACCGCTCCTGAGCGGCATCCCCATATGTCTTTTGCTCCTGTACTGATTAATGAAACTGAGTTGTTGGAGCGCAACGAGTATATCCGATCACTTCCGTGGCAGCGTACACCGCAGGACCCTGTAGTTCCTCTTGTTTCAACGTCTGCGGCTCACACAGAGAATCCCTTGCCTGTGCATCGGTACTTGCTGGACTTTGACGCTGTTGTGAAGTCGTTGCATGATGTTGCGCGTACACTTGATGGCTTGCATTTCCTTTGTATGACGTGGAGCTTTAAGTTCGACGATCGTTTTTTCTGTGGCGATGGAGTGACGTACGCAGAGGTACAGATGTTGTTGCATGTTGTGGCGGATGAACTTCTCACGCATCCCGTTGCTGTGTGATAGGAAGTACTCTTGACAAGTTAGTGGCACGGCAGTGAAATGATTATGAGTGGCGTGAATTTGTGCTTGAGTGGGAAATGGAGGCCGAAGTAATCTTCTATGGAACGTAGCCTGTGAATCGTGCAGGTGGCTGGATCTTATCGTGAGTGGTATTTGAACCATTGTCTGTGTCTGATTCTTCACCCATTCCGAGTCTCATGTCTCTGGGAATGATCTATGTGGTTTCCTTTTTGTTCTTGTGGTAAATGGACGATGCATGGTAGGTCAACGGGGGAGGTGAGTGGTAGTCACGCACAGAGTTTTCTGTTCTCAAGATTTGGCACTTCGTACTGATGTGAAAGTGGTGCTTGCTGAAACGATGGAGTGCTGGTGTTCGTGATAGTTGTGGTACGGGAGCAAGTGTGTATGGCATTTCTGCAATGTGTGGTTCTCTGCAACACATGTGATCATTATCTGTGAGTTCAGAATAGCAAAAATTGTTGTGTGTTGAATGCGTTCTTCCGTCATGGGCATACCTCCTCTCTTTTTTCCCCATTTTTTTCTTATGTGAATTACAGCACCTGCGTCTAGTGTGTTGTAGGCTTTGTTTATAGGCATTGATACAGATTGAGAAATATCTTCTTGCAACATGCTACCAAAACTCCGTGGAAATGAACTGTGGCAGCAACATGAACGCGATCGCAAGTACGCCCATCACCGTCAACGTGTGATGAACCCCATTCAGGGCGTTGACAACTCCACGCCAGAATCCTGCGCCTTTACTCGTCCTGTGCGACCCCACCTCGCTCCCGCCGTGACAAGGAAGTAGAGCGGGAGAATGAATACCTTGTGAATCGCATGGTACGCATCATGGAGAGTCCGAGCTGCATTGACAACCACGGCCCACCAAAGGATGAGCGCCGACTGATCTACACCCAACGCGCACGTGATTTTGAGCAGCAGCGTATCGCACGCGAGAATGCGCAGCTCCTGAAGCGCTTGGAGAGGACGAAGCCCACTTATAGAACCGAGAAGTACGAGGCAGACCGATGCCGTAATGAGGAGCTGGCAGCGCGCATTAGCCGCTACCCCTACCAGCCTCTGGACCGCACAGGCTACGCTACCTACTCCCGCATGAATCCTGAATCGTCCTGAGTCGTAGTGTGTCTAGGCGCTGCGGTTTCTTTTTTGAAGGAGGTGCTGGATCACAGTTGCTCTTGTTCTTATGGAAGCGCCGTGGGGCTGTTCTGGTGCAAGAATTCAGGTACGCTGGAGATGACGGAGGAGCCATGCTGCTGCCTATGATGAGGATGAGAAACGATGTACACAAAAATTACGACGGCGCTGCTTCACACAAAAACACACACACACATTGTGGTGTGTGATGAGTATGACGCGCTGACGTGATCGTTAGAGAGATCGTGGATGAGTGATGAGATGTGCCACTCAAGGTTTTTTGTTTTGGTTCGAACTCATTTTGTGGTGTCGTCGAATACACGAGTCTTGTGTGAGTGGGATGGGTGTGGGATACCACTTCCAGGTTGACCTATTGAACAAACACCAATCACCGTCTTCTTCTTTTGTTATTTTTGAATTCTTTTTTTTCTTACAGGATCACGTTGGTGCGTTGGTTGCTACAGATATTTATCCGCGCCTAGCGAGGAGCCCCGTCCTCTGCTCTCCTCGTCTTGTTTCAGCTTTTCACCGCCCATTTCCCCCAAAACATTAGTTAGAAGGACAACGATGTCGGCAAATCATGCTGATCCGCAACCACACGAAGTGGTTGCTAAGGTTGTTGTTGTGGGGGACTATCGTGTAGGAAAGACTACCCTCGTTCATCGTCTGCTTCACGTGCCGCAGCATGGGTCTCAGGGCTCTCCGTGGCCAGACCTGCCCGCTGCCGTACCAACTGTGGGTGCTGACTTCTTTTCCACCTGCCGTGCTGCCTCCTCTCACAATAATTATGTCTGTACACGTCTTCAAATTTGGGATACCGCGGGCTTGGAGCGCTACGCAGCGGATCTGGCATCCACATTAGCTGGAGCAACGATGGTGGTGTGCGTCTTTGACTTGAGCATGAAGCGTTCGTTGCGTCGGGTGATGGAACACCACATCATGGCAGTGGCAGATCACTTGCCTGATTTGGAACAGAACTGCATCGTAGTTGTGGGAAACAAGAGCGATTTGTGTGCGTCGTCTGTCAACGCAGCAGATGATTCACGGGTGAAGCGCATTCAACGAAACCGAAAACGTGGGTTGGCCGGCGATGGCGCCTTTAACGCCGAAGCGTCATCATCGGCGTCTGAGCAGGAGGGAAGCGAATGGCTCCACACACGAGCCACCAACAGCGACCGATGAGGCTTTTGTGGAGGTGGTCGCTACAGACGTGGAGGAGCTTCTGCACCGCGTCCTGCCAGACGTCATGTACGCCGAAACCAGCGCCATGACCGGGGCTGGTGTAGCGGAGCTGGACGCTCTCATGTGCGATGCCCTCGTTAAGCGCTGCCACGTCCTCAACTTCAATCACCATCAACTTCACCGTCCGCCGCCTCCGCCTCCCCGGTGGATCAGCCACCACGGCACGAGACAACGTCGGCCTTTGCGGATGCCTCCAAGGGAAGAGGCAGTTGCCGCTGCTGCTGTGGTGATGGAGGTGCCTCCGCGGATGAGCCGCCGTGAGGTACGTCGAGCGCATCGTACAGCCAACGAAGCCGCCCCAACCGCTGCTACTGCAGTTGGCTGTGACGCACTTCCTTCTTATCATGACGCGAATCGTCTTGGTGATGGAGAGGATGAGGCAGTGGCACAGGTCCAGGCATCTCCCGTGGTGCTGTCCAACTCAGCTGCAGGTGCTGCTAGTGCATCTACATCGAGCTGGAGGAACCCATCTTCGGGCATCGCCTTTGACTTGGATGTTTCTCCAGCCACGGAGTGGCCCACCACGACGCCATCAACCCTCCCCGAGACCGCGCCAGGTGCCGCAGTGGCAGCTACCGCAGCCAGCGGATCCAAATTTTCCAAGCATCCGCAGACACAGCAGCATACCAACACCTCTGCAGATGATGCATTCTCTCCACGTGAGGGGGTGCTCGTGAAGTCTAACATCACTGTCGCCCCGCGCGTCGATGGCGAAACCGCCGACGAACGCGCGCGCCGTCAACGACAGGAACGCAATGCGTTGTTGGGCATCGTGGATGTGGACGATGCGTTTGACCTGCCCTCCCACGAGGAGGATGAGGAAGGGGCGGAGGAGGCCCGCAACGCACGGCGCGCACAAATGGAGGATGACGATGACGATGATCGGGGTGTTGGGCTGCAGGATAAGATCCATACTCGTTTTCAGCAGATTGAAGAGGAGGTGAGGGGTCCTCCTCCGCCCGTTGGGGCCATGGCACAGATTAATGCAGCCACAGCGGGAAACGAACCGGGTCCACCCACGCTGCCTCCTGTTCGTCCATCAGAGAAGTACAAGCGTAGCTCCACGGACTGCGGTTGTGGCTGTTGTGTGCAGTAGTGCCCTTGGCTTATACACCACCTTACGCACACACTTTCCTCTCTTGCGCAGACACACCTCTGTGCAGCTTCAGCACTGCTATCATTTGGCAAGGTGGCTGGTTCCTTGCTTCTCGTCAACACCGTCTCCAGACGTCCTTTTATACGTGCTTTTCTGAATGGATGAAGACGAGAGTACAAGTGTCTACCCCTCTCTCTCTCTGTGCGTTGGATTCTTGTTTCTTGTTGTTGTTGCTCACTGGACACCGTCTGCTGAAATACGTGCGGCGGGTTTTGGTGCAGATGCTCGGGTGGTTTGTACCATCCGCCATTGTACCTCGGATCAACATCATCACCATAACGGAGTGGAACGGTATTCTTTAAGCTGTGCTGCTGGACTTTGGCTCATTGACATGAACATTCACCTAACCTTGCTGTTGTTGCTGTTGTTGTTGCAAGCTCTAGATCTTCACAGGAAGCCTTCAACCTGCCAGAGCGTTCATAAGGAGGCGTTACGTAGATCGACGCCTCACTAGGCCGTCGTAGCCTCCCCTCACTTCATATTATCCGTTTTTTTTTTGTTTTCTTCATCACTTCACTTTCACAGTTATATGAATTGGTCATCACGTGTGGCAGCACTGTGGCTGCTTGCCCTCGTCATCCAGACGACCGCTGCCCTCGCCGATGCGGGCCGGGGGGGACGGTAGGCGGCTCGGCATCTCGCCCCTGGAGCTGCCAGCGCCCTAGCTCGCCGCGAGTTCCAACGGCGGCATTCTTGGCAAGAGTGGCATTTCAGGAACGGCCACATGGGTGAAGGTCGTTGTACCTGTGTGGTGTGGTGGTCGTTCTCGTCATCATCATTGTCATTCTCATCATTTTGCTGTGTTGCTGCACCACACGGCTGAACCTCACCAGCTGTGGCATCGAAGACAACAAGGAATCATGACGAAAAACATGCACCAAAGAATGAGGAGGAGCCCATCACCCTCATCCTCTTTGAGAGTTGCCCAGTTTGTTCCGCTGTGGGCCATCGCCCCCATGGAGATGAAGACCATTCTGCCCAACTACTACAAGATGGTGCGCAGTGCCATTGTGAAGCACAAGTGTTATGAGGTGAAGTGTATTGCCGATGTCATTCTCGTGGCCACGGCTTCGCCACTGGCGGCGCTGCAGCTCGCGGCAGATGTGCAGCGACGTTGCCACGCCTTCACCAAGTGGAACTGCCCCATGGTGATGGAAACCTATGCCAAGTCGGACGTGAAGAAGAAGCCCGCGCCCCCACCGCCAAAACCGAAGCCCAAGAAGAAGGAGAGGAAGAAGCATGGCTCTCGGATAGCTCATCCTCGCAACTCATCCAAGGAGGATGAGGAGGCCTCGGAGCCATCTCGACCGCCCACCCCCCATCCCCGCCGGCGACCCGTTCAATGGCCCGCGCATCAAGATCTCCATCTACACAGACATGGCCACCGTCACCAAGATGGAAGGTGGGTTGGGCTACGACTATTCGGGTGATGCCCTCGTTAACGTTGGCCGTCTTGGCCTCATTTGCCGCGGTGGGCAGATTCTCTTCTCGGAGAGCACGCACGATGAGATTGAACTCCTTTGAGGACGCCAAGCTCAAGGTGATGAACCTGGGAGCTCAGTATCTGCGTGGGCGACGTGCATCGGTGGAGCTCTTCGAGTTGGTCGCGCTACGCCAACGTGAGTTCCCACGACTTCGTACGCAGCAGAACATGGCCAAGGTCGAGTGAAGACTTCCCAACGGCCCTCACAATGCTTTCCACGATGGAGGAGTACCCCAAACACCGCTCAGAATCCACCTACCGAGCCCTCACCACCTACTACAGCACCTTTCCCCATCAAGGACCGGATGCAGCTCATGGGCCTGCATTGCTACAACTACTTCCTCCCTGGTGGCGATCGCAAAAACTTTAAGTCCGACGAAGCTTACGCAGCAGCACTGCAGGATGTGCTGGCCAGACGCACTGCCAAGATCCTTCACTACCGCGATGAGTACGGTGATAGCGATGAACCTTCCTACGATGAAGAGGAAGACTCCTCCGACGAAGACAGCGAGGAGGATGAGGAATCTGATGAGGAAAGCGGCAGCAGCACCCTCCCGATAGCAGCTCTGATAGCGGTGATCGCCCAAGAAGCACAAGAAGCATGACAAAAATAAGAAGAAGAAGGACACTAGTAGCTCGTCCGATGACCTGCAAAGCCTCTTCCGCTCTCCACGAGCACCGATGAGGATGAGGGTGCCTCCAAATCCAAAAAGAAGAAGAAGAAGAAGAAGGAAAAAGAACAGGAAAAGTCGCGAGAGGCAAACAATCGATCGCCAGCACTCGGAAAGAGGACGAAACAACGGCCGATGAGAAGCCCGTGAAGGTTGGCCGTCGTGGTAGTGTTGCCAGCGCGAGTAGCCGCACAAGCAAGAAGAGTGCCCGCAGCAACAAGGGCAAGACCGTCGATGTGAAAAAGCTCAAGAAGAAGTTTAAGTCCTTCGTCTCAGCGGCCGCACTCGGTCGCTGCCTTCCTCCACGGCCGCCCAACCATGTTGGGTGATTCCATCACCCCCTGCTTCACCAGCGGCAACGGCCTCTTGTTCCGCATCGTGGATACCTCAACGAAGAAGTGGGCCTTCTACAACGACACCACTGAGTTCCAGATGCATGTGTCCTTCTCACTGGGCAAGAGTAGCTGCGTCATCCCTGTTGGACGCACCAAGTTGCAGCAGAACCCGGAAACACAGCGCTTTGAGGGCGACTTGTGGATTGCCCCACTGTGTACGGAGGTGATGGTCATTGGGGCCGTCAACGGCTTCAAGTTCAGCTACGATGCGGTGCCGGCTGCAGCTGCCAAACGAGATGGCGAGGAATGATGCCTCATCAACGTAGATGATATGTACATCAGGGAAGAGTACGACCCGAACAACTTGTCTTGTCGCACGATGATTATTCCGTGCATCTTGGTTTTTTCTTGTTGTTGTGTTCTTCTGGAAATCGTCACGGCCACCTAACGTGTGTGTTGTGAATGTGCTCAATGGGGTTCCTTCTTCATCAGCCGTTTCTTATTCACCCTACGACGGGCCATTTGCGTAGGGGTGAGGTGGACGGGATAACAGCAGAGAGAGATGTTGTTATACACGCAGTGAATGACACTTTCATGTACCCACTTCACCAATGTTGTCTAACCAACGCACTGATACACACATATGAAAACAAACAAACAAACTACTTCAATTAGAGATATGCAGATGTTCCAGGTCCTGTTTTGCTTGACCTGTGCTTCACTTCACACGACCAACAATGAAACGCGTGTTGTTTGGTGTGTTTGCATGCTGCCATCCACTAGATTTAGACGACCAGGACGATGACGGTACATAGGTGCGATCGTTCGATCGAATGCGACGGCATTGCCGAGGAATGATTTTGTGCTCGGAGCATGGGGCATGAGATGACGATTCCAATGTGTTTATAACTTCATCCACCATGTGCGTGACACGGGAAGTAGTGCCTATCTACTTCACCTTCTTGTTGGTTGTTGAACCAGACCAACGTTTGTTACACTTTTCCTCCTCCTCTTCTTGTTCTTTTCAGTTCACCCACATAAGTTTCTCGTGTCGTTTAGATCTCTTCTTGTGCATTCGAAACATTGCTTTTCAAGTTCTTCTTGCTTTTTTCTTCTGCTTTCGTGTTGTTTTTGTTTTTGCATAGCTGTCCTGATCTCGGAGGACCTTCGCCCTCACATCTATCGCGCAGAGATCCAACAGACAAATAAGGTGGGTGTTTGTGTTTTCCTGCCGTCGAAGGTTTTTTCTGTGTCAACCTCGACGGCTTTCGTGGCAATTTCAACATCTTTTTTTTTTTGACTCGGCGCACCATCCACTTTTCGTCTACCATTCCATCGCGATGTGGATGACACGTGCCCCATCGCGGGCAGCACTCATTTGCGTCGCGCTGGGTGTGCCATGCATGCTACTCTCAACATCCGTCTACGCCTTTGTCATTTTGGAGGTTTCCACAGTGACTGGCAGTATCCCGCCTGAACGGGCAGATATCTACAGAAGGTATGGCTTGCATCTTCCAACACCTACTCAACCTCCTTCAGCCTTACGTCGAGCATTGTTGCCACCGGAGCAGGCATTGGCGCGGCGATTGTGGCGGCTGCCGGCACTGTGGGGCCTCAGCAGTCTTTGGACTCTACGATGATGCTTCCATCGAGGTGAAGCTTCCACCATCACTCGGCAACCTGGTGCTCTTTGGCCCCTACAGCCAATCGATGCAGCTGCGCAAGTGGAGCAGCCAGTTGTACTTCATGACGGCTGACCCGATGGCGGAGCTGATTTCCTTACTGAACTACGCAGTGATTCGATGGATACAGCTGGCACCGCCAGCCTTGGGAACGGTTGGTTGGATGTACCTCACCGGTGTTGCTGGCGCCACCACGGAACCCCTCACCACCGCCTTTTACACTCAGGTAAGCCAGCTCGGCTACAACACCCCTGTGGCTTACACGGCAGCCGCCAGCTCAGTCTTCGGACGTCGCCGCCGACCTTCTTGGCCCTCAACCCATCGATGCATCTTCATTTTTGGCCAGCGCGGCGCACACACGACGGCCTTCGTCACCGCACTCGGCAAGGCAACCCACCTCCATCAACGGCAATTTATTGCCTTTGCGCCCTTTGCCCTGCTGAAAAGCCTCTCGGGCGGATATGGCTCACTCACCTCCAACAAAATGGTCTTCTACCTCGTTGGTGCCTCCTCCTTCAAGGTCCACCACCTATGCCGCCGCCGCCGCCTTCACCACCGCCATCACCGCGTCCTTCAAGGCCATGGCCAACCACCTATCTCGGCTCCGGTGAGTGGGCTCTACGCCTTTTATGGGTGGATTGCCATGGATGCAGGCCATATACGCCATCAACCTCTACGGCGCCACGACGGCCGGTCTAACACACGGGATCCCTTCAAACCGCCCTCTTCATGCAGAATCGCTACATCATGGGCAACGACTACATCCTCGGAAACTACGGCGGCGACTGCGGCAACAGCGCCGTTGGCGCAACCACAGGTGCAGCCTGCGAGTGTAATCAAGGGAGGTCACTACGTGGCCATCATCACCGTCAGTGGCTGCTGGTGCCGTCACGAAGAAGAGCGAGACCACCTACCCTCTCTTTGACTGCTACACCAATGCCAACGCGGTGGGAGGACCATCCTTGGAGGGTTTCCATGTTCAGCCTCTCCAGACGTCGCCAGCCTTAACACTACCTCAACCAGCAAGTTGAATAACGCCTTCACAGCGGTGACGTCCGTGGGTGCTGCGCAGACCTACCTGCTGCAGTCGTCAATGAAGCGATGGGTTATAGCTTCACCGCGATGCCCGTCGTTACCACCGCCGGTGCTGACGCGGGGCTGACAGCTATGCGCAGCCCAACTTGCTCTCTGCCGTGGCGGGTCCTCTGCCGGCTGGGTTTGATCCTGACGTAACCTTGTACCCCAACATCTTCTTCATTGAACCCATGTTTTCCAAGACACTGGTGCCCTCAGTTTGAACCAATGGAACAACGTTATTTACGTCACGGCCACCTTGGAGCAGCAGATATACGTCCTGTCGTCCTACATTGCCGATCGCATATGGCTCCATCCCAAAGCCAAAGCCATGCGAGCTGCCAACAAGTTCTAGCAAACAATGGAGATGCGAACGGTGAATGCGGTGGTCCGGACCGCGGCCCCCAACCCTCTCTTGGCACATTGATTGAACAATCCGTTAGTCAGTTTGGCCTCCCCCTCAACAACAAAACCGTCGTTACTGCGGCGGAGGACATGGTCGAGTGCCATGGGCGAGAACGGCTTCTTCTTTGTCACTGGGCCTCCCGGGGCAATGAATTTCCTGAACTCCTGACCTTCTTGACGACCAACTTGGATGTGGTGGTGTTTCTTTGCTTCAATGACATCACCAACATGTACGCTGCCTTCGCAACCAGCCTTATCCGCACCGACGTCGTAGTTACTCTTCGACGCCTCTTCTTCGCCACGGACATCATTACGTGGACCGCCACAGCCAATGCTGCAGATATCGTGGAGAAGTACCTTAGCAACTCCGGGTGCTACCTACCAGACCCCTGCGTCCGTTCGTGGTTTCTCGCCGCCGTCGCCCTCGACCGCGCCACTCCAGGCATCCCCAATCCCAACGCTCAGACCATCTTCAACAACTTTATGAACATTCAATCCTTCAGTATCGGCAACAATGCCTATGGACCCTACCACTTAAACTGCCTCACTGCCCAGGCGAATACCCTTCTGCCTGCAAGAAGAACTACGGTGCGCGCAATCTGGCCCTCATGCAGTGGAGGAACTTGGTCAGGACGCGACCTTACCCCTCCCTACCCTCCGCAGCAGCCCCTCCCTCGTCTACACCGCTGACATCGTCACTGAGACTACGACCACGACCACCACTCTGCCACCCTGCACACACCGTCCCCGCACCCGAAAACCTGCACCCAAGCACAGCGGTATGATCGCGGGCCTCATCTTCCTCTGCCTCCTGCTGCTCCTCTTCTGCTTCTGCTGGTCTTGTGGCTGTGCTGGATCAGCTGCTTCTGCTGCTGCGAGCACCGATTCACAGAACGTGAAGGCCGCCCCCACCGACGCCTCCAAGCCAGTCACGATGGCCTACATCAGCGTCTACAAGTGGTCGGAGGTGAGCTCTGCCGCCCCAGAGGCCGCCTCGCAGGCCATTTCTGATGTTCGCAACCTTGTGCGGCGTGTGGTGGCCAAGAACAACTGCTACGAGGTTGGTACGCTCAATGATGCCTTCATTGTGGCTGCCCGAGTGGCCATGGATGGTGTGCAGATGGCTATTGACCTACAAAACGGCCTCCGTGAGCTGGGCGGGGCGGGCCAGGCTGACATTGACCGCGCCTACTACAGCATCTTGAAGGAGGGCCCGGGCTCGGGCAAGGGTGCGATGCACGGGCTGCGACTTCGTGTGGGTCTTCATACCGATCAGGTGGATATTAAGATGGACCGTGCCTCGGAGTGTATCAGTACCGCGGCCCAGGTGTGATCCTCTCAGCCTTCACAAGCCGATTGGCCCACGGCGGCCAGATCCTCGTGACAGAGAACACGTGCAACTCTCTGACGGAGCTGGAGCTCACGAAGCTCGATACGTTGCCCATTGGCCCGCACAAGTACCCGGACATGAATGAGCCGGTCAACGTGTACGAGGTGGTAGCGGTGCCTGGCCGCAAGCATCCTGCTGCGCGGCCGGAGACGGTGCCGACCCACACCGCGGACTTGCTGAGTGAGCTGCCTCTTGTCTGTGCCACCTTCAAGGAAGCGGAGGACGAGGAAACCAGTGCAAACACTGGCCAGCTTAACAAGACCATTCAGTGTTTTTTTTTTTGTTTTGTTTGTTGTTGTCCTGCATCTGTGGGACTCTCTTCTTGTAAGGCTACAGCCAATCCTTCCCTCCCACGATTTCCATTCGTTGATGGTCACACGGGTGCTGACGGATTTTCACATACTTGACGCTAATGATGTGGAGGTTCTACGACGTACGTTGGGTGGATGCACCCCACTATGGATGCTGTTCTTTCCTTCGTGTTGGGGTGGCATCTTTTCTCTGGGTGGGCCTTCATTTTCTCTGTCCTTGCACCCGTATCGTTTCAAGCACGGCTGCCTAGACCACCCAGCCACTTGTAGTGGGCACCATCATGCGATCAACATGCCAGTGAATGTTTCGGTACCTTCTCAAAGACACAAAACGATTTTTTGGTACTCTGCGGTGTACTTGTGTTTTGGGTGTCAACAGTACGTAGTTTCGGCTGTTTGTGTGTACCTTTTTCTCCATAACAACGACATTGCTGGGCCACACATAACACACACATGCCATGGTGTGCGTGCGTGTGTTGCGTGGTGTGAAGAAAGTTTGCAACCTTCACACCTCCGGCAAGGTTTTTGTTTTTTGGGTGTTGTTCGTTTACGAAACAAATATGAAGTCACTTCCCTCCTTTCCGAATGCCTTTTTACCTTGGGTTTCCTGTATTGTTGATCTGTGTTTGATTGACCAAGCGAGTGAAGGAGAATGGTGTACTGGCTTGTGGGGGCACGGTACACAACATGGTGCCTCAACATGATCATGTTTGGGCATATGAGAAAAAAGATACGCACAGAGCGTGTTCTTGGTGCATCATCCTGGTCTGTTATGCAGAAATGTGCATCGTCGTCTCCCCACGCCGTCCTTCACTATTGCCCTCAATCCTCCTATGCAAAACATACGTATGCCTGCATGCATAGGATGAACCCAACGCCATCCACTTCTTTCACCATCACTGGAGGAGTGAGATTACTGTGAGCGCCAGGGGCCAACATTATATAGAAAAAAACAATAGGTAGCCGCGCCACGATCCATCCACGGTGCTGGATAACAAAGAGGTTTGGCCTGTGTTTCTTTTTTTTTTGTGTTCTTTCCCCTTCCACACGCAGACCCCTAACGGCATTGCCATAGCTTCTTCATTTCTTCTTCTTTTGTCAGTTGATTCTCCCTGCCTCCACGCGTTGAGTCCAGTCGCACATCATCACCGTTGCTGAGGACGTAAGCAGCACAACACCGATGGATGTGATGTGGACCATCAGCATACGTTCCCACGATGCATGGATGCAGAATTTGACCTAAATAATGGTTCTTCAATTCAGCCACACACACACACACACACGCACCCAATTTGCTGGGTAGGTGTTGCCACTCTTGTTGTGATGTTCGCGCTCCAACTTGTTCTCTCCATGTTCGCCTTTCCCCTCTCCTCTTCTGTTTGCTACTTGCACTTATTATGTGTAGTAGGCTGTTCAGCACCGACAACGTCAATAGGCCCCCTCCGACGAAATTCATCTCCGACAGCCCGTGACGTGCGAGTGTGTTCTGGGGTGGTACTCCTGTTCCTCCCCCATCCTCCTACTCACGGCCATCGTCAACCCCCTTCCCCTGTTCCTTGTCCTACACACTAACTAGTGTTTCTCTTGGTTGCAACTGTCTTTTTCTTGTTTTTCACTCCGCTCCCCCATGTGCACCAACAACAATAGCAGCAGCCCTCATCCAACTTTCCCCAAATTGCTGCGAGATGCTCTCTCCGCAATGCAGCCGCGAAGGACCGCACGATGCCACCACTCTTGGCCAACCTCAACGCATCTCGCAATTTAGCGCCCCTCCCGTTGCCTCCATCACCACGCTCCCCGCTCGCCATCATTCCAGATGACATCATCTCACCCATCTCCCCAGCCTCACCTCCAACAACACTGCGATTTTCACTGAAGACAAGCCTACGTCGGCACTCACTTTCTCCGATCCACTTCCAGCGTGTTGAAGGAGGCGAGGGTGCCACCTCGGTGGACGAAGAAGGCCAACCACCACCACAACCCACACCGGAGGCAAGCGACTCCAGCTGTGGTAGCGGGACCTACCCTATGGGGCTCGTTAATCAACGTGGGATGTTGCATGGCCTGGTAGATGCACCATGCCCCACCAAATCATCCGTTTTCATTCATCGCGTGCCGGGCAGCCCTCGTCCACAGCACTACAAAAATTGCCACGAGGAATGCTCGGAGCTGCCCTACCCCCACGGCATCATGTTCCTGCCGATGGTCTTCTATCACCGCACATCTTGGAGAGCCAATCCACGACCTCCACGCTTCTCTGCTCGTCGATGGAAGACGTAAAGTGTGAAGGTTCATCCACCGATAGCTCCTTGATTGGGGTGGAGAGCGGGGAGAATAGCGCACGTGATCGGTTGGTATCGTTTGGGGCGTTGTTTCCTCCACGCCACAACGCACATCTCAGCCAAGACACGGGTCTTTTGCGGCCATCCTCCTTCAAGCGGGATAACAGCTTTCGCTTTGGCTCCTCCGCCACCGCAGCTCTCATTTACCCGCGCATGCACAACAGCTCCAGCATCATAAAGTCTGTGCAGCAATCTATCCCACAGAGCTTTCGCTGTATTGGCAGACGTAGTGCATCCTTCACGACTCGCCGAAGAAAGCCAGAGCCCATGCGCCAGGCACGCACCAGCCGAAGAAATGACGAGGACGACGTGAAATGGGATTATGATTCTGTTCGCCGCAAACGGTAGTGCTACTACGTTGTGGCTCCTTTTTCTTTCCATTTTTTTTTACGTGTGTGTATGCGTTTTGCATTGGCAGTGGCTCGCCGACCCTTGAATGGTTTGGCTTCCGTGTGGAGTGAGTCCATCTCACCTTTCCGTCGACCCCTCTCCCTTTCTCAATACCTGCACGACTTCTGTGACGGTGATTTCTTTTTTTCTCGTGCAAGTGTGTACTCTCCTCTCGTTATCATTGGTTTACGTAGGTTGATGGTTTTGTATGTTTTTTTTGTTATGTTCATGTGTTTGTCCTTGAAGGTATACAATGTGTGTGTGTGTGTGTGCTTCTTGTCATCGGGTGCCTGGGCACTCCCATGGCCAAAGAGGAGCGTTTTGGTTCTGTTTTTTTTTTTTTTGATGGATGACTTTCGTGGTATTCATTGTGTTGCGTTGGTTTCGATGCTGGTGTTTGTATCGTACATCTGTGTCAAGGTGTCACCACAGGATGGGGGTGGGTGCTTGACGAATACAGATTGTTCCAACTCCGGTCTCACACCGCGTGGATTGTTGATACCACAACTACACGCGCGCAAACAAATCAACGTTACTCGAGTATCCAAACATTGCAAGCAACAATGCTGTATGGACGAGCTTGCCGACACGCGCACGCACATAACGTTGGGCAAGCAACCGCCAACAAGGAGGATGATGATCTTCCATCACTCTTATGTTTTTAGCGGTGTGCCCACTCATTCTTCTACGACGGAGAACAACACGGCCGAAACACAAGAATGTTGTTCGGCTTCACTTTTGTGTGCGTGTGGTTCTCTTCGTTACATTAGTGTACATTCTCTGCTGCCGTCTTTCCTCCTCCACACCCTCCTACTTTTATTATACATGTATTTTGATCTTTGAGCAGCCTGATGGTTGCACACCTTTTTTTCATTTGTTGGTCTTCGCGCGCAGCGGAATTCGTGGTGAGTCGATGGACAACAACGTTCTAAATAGAGAACAATGAGCTGATGTGCAGGTGCTCTAGGTTTTTTTTTCTTCTTCTTCTGTGTGGTGCGATGATCTTCTCTCCCATTCATCGCAAGAGATTGCGTGCGCAGGAATCTGCGCTCAAACGTACCTCGTTTGTTTTTCTTCTCTGCCGTTCCAGAAGTGAGTACGCCATCACCATCAGCTAGAAGCGCGGCTGAGGTGTGGTGTATGCGTTGCGTGTATTTTCCCTTCTCTTCTTTGCAGAGTGTACTTGGACGGCGGTGTGCTCAGTTGGAGAGGAACATCGACGTCTGCACCACAAAAACAACTCATTTTTCTTTGTTTTGTTGTGCTACCTCTTGTAGTCAAGTGTTTCTGGGATTCCTCCAATGTTGGCGCACACGTGTTGATTCCACACACATAACCTTACCGTAACACGGATTGACAGCATAGCTCACTCTTTTCTTTTTTTGTTCGTGGCGTCGTATTGCGTTGTGTTCCACCCCCTCTTGTGCGATACTCCTCCCCCGCCCTACCAAGATGCAGTGCCGCCACATATCTATTTATGATGTGTACAGTCAGAGGTACATCGATGCCGTCATTGTGGTTCTTCTCATTCTTCTCTTATTGGATGTTATAGCTTTATACCAACACCAGTCTGACCCTCCATTGAACGCGAAACTCACACACACACACACACACACACACACACACGCATCAAGCATGGGCCGTATTGAAATTCGTTTGTGTGGTGCACGCCATATTGGTGACACGCAAAAGATTGGTATTCCAGATCCCTACGTGAAGGTGAAGATGGGGGAGGAAAAGAAGACACAAGTCAACTACAAAACACGCATCATTAAGAACTCACTCAACCCCGAATGGAATGAGCTCTTCAAGTTCCAAATCGCCGACTACGACACGACACAAATCCTCTTTGAGGTCTGGAATGACAACATCATTGTGGATGATCTTCTTGGCTATTACCGCCTCTCCGTCAATGGCCTTCAACGAGGTGTGGTGAAGGATATGTGGGCCATTCTCACCGGGGCGAAACTCTCCTCTGCGGAGATCCACCTGCGCATACTTGCCGTGGATTTCGGCGCGGAGCCCGATGCGGGAGCCAAGACATTCCCTTCTATTGAAGCCTTCGAGGCAGCCAACAACGTCACTAGCGTTGGTGCGGTAACACCAACACCCCGGCACACCCGTCGTCACCAACTATGGCGCACAACAACAACAACAGATGCAGCAGCAGCCGGCCATGCAGCCATCCTACGCTCAGCCACAGGTCATGGCACAACAACCAGCCTACCAACAACCCCAGCCTGTGTACCAACAACCTCAACCCGTGTACCAACAACCCCAACCTGTGTACCAACAACCTCAGCCTGTGTACCAACAACCCCAACCCGTATACCAACAACCCCAACCCGTGTACCAACAACCACAGCCTATGTACGGTCAACCCGCCTACCAGCCACCTCCACAGCCTGTCTATCAACAGCAAATGTACCAACAACCACCGCCTCCACAGCCCTATGGAGGCTACCCACCCCAACCACGGCCCTACTACTGAGGCATCTCTCCATGCATCTGCAGACGTTCATGAAAGGCTAGCAGAAACTCTGCTTGTGCTTGTGTATTATTTTTTTCGAACTCATCAAGTGAGGGGATATGGATGAGCAGGCATCAGGCTGCATAACGTGCCTCGCGTTCTGCCGTTCGTCGTTGCGAGTCAACCGATGTTGTCATTTTTGTTGGTTGCCAAAAAAAAACTGTTCCAACTTCAGCTCTGCCATCCGACGCAGTCTACCTCTGATGGGATGAGGTTCCGTGAGTGCCAAACATTGTGCCCAGACATCCGTTTCTCTTCTTTTTCTGATGTTGGTTTTGTTGGTGTGTGTACGCCATAGCCCTTCACATCTGTACCGCCTATACCGTGGCTGTTTGGAGCACGCCAGGATATGGAGCCCTTCACCTGCGGCTCACCCACGGCGCAGATTCTTGGTGAGTGTAGCGCAAGCCGAAGCAGCCTGCAACCCATTCGCCGGCCAAAGATTAGTGAATCGCTGCGTCGGCCACAACGTGCACCAACCGAGAGTTCAGACTTCTCCATACCAGAAACCTTCTCATCCTCAGGCGATGATCTACGGCAGGCTGGTAGAGCATCACCTCCAGCTCCTCATGAAGATGTGCGATGCACCACCACCACCAACAACAAGAACAACATCAACGAGGACTTGTTGGCATCTCCGCCGCCACCACCCGATCACGACGACAGCTCGCGCAGGTCAACAGGCAAATTCTCATCTCCACCACCGCAACACACACATGGAGAAATGCATTGTAACAGCAACGCACACACCTCACCTGCGATGGCGGCATCCTCACCACCTCCACATGCGGAGATGCACCGCCGCAACAACAACAACTCTCGCAGCTCCACGGCCCTCTTTTCTTCACCACCCCTGCCAAAAAAGACAGACTACACAACCAACATGGCTCATCCGGTTCCTGCCATTGTACATCCCACAGACAGGCAGCGTGTGCCTCCTCCGCACGCTGCCACACTACCCACGTGGTGGCTCAACCACCCAACACCAGAAGAGGCTGCGGTAGCCTCGTCACGTGGAGCTCCACGACGTCGACGCGGCAAACACCCCCACACAGTGAGCTTGATGAAGGAGCCGCAGCTGATTCCCTACGACGTGGCGTGGCCACGCACCACACGCGATGTCGCGAAGTCGTCGCAACAATTTCACCAACCGCCAGCCGCTCCATCACGGCCAAGGCCAAGGGAGGCGGCTACCGCACGAGATTCATCTCCACGGCGGCCGCTGCCCACGTCGGTGGCGCCAACACCAACAACAACAAACAATATGGCAGAGGATGATATATCCCGAACGCTCCATGACCCCTCCCTCGGGCATCCGCCGCAAGCCCGTTGAGGAACATGTACCACCCACACAGCATGTACCACCTCACCCCAACGTCTTCGCGCCGGCCAACTGACGCACGTGATAATGTCTCGGAGCGCTCCATCACACCTCCATCGGGCTACCGACGCGAGCGGGATGCCATCGCACTATCTTCACGGAGATGCCTCCTCCACCGTTGATGCTCTACATTCGATGCATCGGTTGGAGCCAATCACCCCACAACGCCCCTGCCCCAGCCGAGGAGGTTCTCATGCGAGAAGAACATGATGTGATAGTAAGATCAACCCACTTCTCCACTTCCTCCCATCGCACCGCGCACCCTTTCACCCACCCCACCCGCGCACACACCGCCACCGATGGATGATCGCCCACCAACGGCCCCATCACGACGTCCGCAGCACCAAACACCGCTTCTTTCGGCCAACTCCTCCGCCGCGTTGGCCCCATCGCGCACGGTTGCTGCGCCGGTTGACGGCGTGGATTCGGCGCCGAGGAATCATCCAAACACACACAACGAGTGGGCTGACGTATCAAAGGAGAGTGATGGCGCACAAGGGATGGCGCAGAGCAACCAACCAAGGATGATGCACAACAGCGACGAGGTGGAGGATGTGTTGTTGGGTACAATGACAGGATCTACGCCGGTACGACGACGCTTCTCCAGTGAAACACCACGTTTCGTTCGTCGGCCACCAACTTCATCTGTTTCCGCCCCTTTGATGATTCTATTGTTGATGATGACATACCTTCATCCGTACGTTCCCCGCCAAGGTCCTCCACCACATCCTGGCACGCAACGTGCCATGGAGGCTCATCCGGAAGAAGAAGCTGAAGATGATGTACCACAATCAGCGCATCAACCAGAAGATGCATCACATCATAGCGGAGAAGAAGAAAAAAGGGGTACTACACCAGGCCCTTCAACTCGTCGTACAGATGAAGTAGCAAAGGATGGTGATGATGCACACGCCACACGCAACAATGAAGTTGATCCCCGTTCTCCAGATGAAGATGTGATGTTGGGTACAATGACGGGCTCAACACCTCTGCGACTTCGCTTCTCCAGTGAAACATCGCAGAAGTTGGTGCCACTTCATCATTCACGCTCATCTGCCGCTGACTACTCCATCAACAGCGGCCTTCCCACTGAAGCCGTCAATTCCCCACCAAGGTCCTCACCACATCCAGCCACGCAACGTGCCATGGGTGCTGCCCGGAAGAATTAGCTGAAGATGATGTTCCACAATCAGTGCATCAACTAGAAGATGCATCAGATCACAGCGGAGAAGAAGCAGGTACTACACCAGGCCCTTCAACTCGTCGTGCAGATGACGAAGCAAAGGAGGATGATGGACACACCACACGGAACAATGACGATGATCCATCTGGAGTGCGTGGAAACGATGAAGTTGATCCCCGTTCTGCAGATGAAGATGTGATGTTGGGTACGATGACCGGCTCCACGCCATTGCAGCGGCGCTTCTCCAGCGAAACACCACGTTTTGTTCGTCGGGCACCAACTTCATCTGTTTCCGCCCCCTTTGATGATTCTATTGTTGATGATGATATACCTTCATCCGTACGTTCCCCGCCAAGGTCCTCACCACATCCTGGCACGCAACGTGCCATGGAGGCTCATCCGGAAGAAGAAGCTGAAGATGATGTACCACAATCAGCGCATCAACCAGAAGATGCATCACATCATAGCGGAGAAGAAGCAGGTACTTTGTCTGTGGTAAACAGGGCGGCACGCAATGCATCTCCCACTCCCCGTTCAGATGCACAAGTTGCCAGCAAGGAAGAGGTGGAAAAGCACCGCCACTCTCAGCCACTGCAGATGTTGGGCTCCTACAGCGAGATATCCATCGCACCACGGCCACTGCCCCCTCAGCGCAGACAAGCGACGTGCATTGATGAGTGAAGGTGATTCACTGCCTTCCGCATCACACGTTGTGCAAACACGCCGTCCACGGAAGACACACGCGGCATCTTCTTCGAGCGTGGTAAGCGGTACTGGAGCAGAGATGACGGAAGAGGCCGCTCTACAACGTGCAGGGGATGCTGATGGAGCACCCGAGCGACGCGTGGATGATGCGCCATCACACACCGCCGACTGCATCCCCATGCATCGTGCCCATGATGAAGAAACGCCACCTTTGCCACAACAACACACCTCTGCCAGTATGTTGGCTGTGGTGGATGAGTCCTTCATTCCATCACCGATTCATGACTTCAGCACCATGGACGTGGATCCCTAACGACCACACGTCATTCTGCTCCATCTTGTAGTCGTGTGTTGTTGTTGTGCATCACAACACACGACCGCACCACTCAACGTCACTGTATGATTTACCACCACCACACTGCTTGTATATTCGTTTTTTTGTTTTTTTTTTGTACTGCTGTGTTGGATGTTTCCTTCCCGTGCTTTCATGTTGTTGTTATTTCTTTATTCTTTTATTCATGCGCTTTTGGGGTTGAGACGGACATCCATATACCTGCTGTGTGCAGCAGAGTACACGCACATACACACACGTACCAAATACTGCTCAACGGAATCGAAACAAGGCTCATCTTTCTGTTGATGTAAATGTATGATCCACCGCCACAACGCCAATCTTCTGTTTCCTTCCTCTCTTCACACAACACATGCATTTGGATAGTCGTGCTCAGTGTTGAAAAACCTCGTTCCCTGCTTCCTTCCTCACACGCTGCACACTCACTCGCTCTCGTACGAACGTGCTCGATGGAGGTCGTTGCCACACCGCAGCAGCCATGTTTCCCCTCTGCTGATTTTCAAGACATTGGCAACTACACCAACACATTGTTGCACCCATCACTCATTCACTACCCGAGCGAACAGCGCCATGGGCGAGGGCCATCATCTTCACGCAAACAGAGCAACGAGAGCAACCTCTGTCACTCCATCTCCGGGCCTTCCTTCATGGCGCAACACCTGCACATGTGTGGCACCTACGACGACGTGCGTCGGCCACCACCGACGAACTTTCCATGCGAGGTGCGCGATCTACCCGCGGCATCGCACACACCGCGCATCACCGCCACTCCGAATCCCCTGAAGCCCATTGGCCCCATCACGCCGCATGGCCGTGGCAGCGTTCTTCCTCTTCCAGGCGGCCCCATCGTTGCGCACTCTTACCGCATCGAGCTCGGCGGCAAACACACATCCCCTGGCATCCCTCTCCATTCACTGCCGGTGCATTCACCACACAACATCCCACCCATCACACGCACCAACAGCAACAGCAACAGCAACGGCAGCAACACGTTGAATGTTGTTGAGCAAGACTTTGGTGGTACGTTTCCGCAGCGCATCACGGCCACTCGCACCGACACACCACACCAACACACACAGAGGTCATGAGGCAACACGCCGCAACACTCAACTTCCCTCGGTGATGACAAACAGCAGGGAAGGACGTACCGATCATCCACCCGAACAACAACAACGAAACACACATTTTTCCAACGCTGCAACACCTTCTGCCGTTGATGTAGAGGCAGCATCTGTTTGTGTGTTGAGACCTCTTTGTGTGTGTGTGTGTAGGTACTGTGTAATGATTGTGTCATGCGCGCACATGTGTTCTTCATTCATTTAATCTCTTTTTTTTTGGTGAGCTGTCAAACTGCATGATTTCTCTTTCTCAGCGATGACGAACGATGTTAACACAAAACACAGCTTTGTTGCTGTGCAGATGCATACATCATCCTTCCTTCAGTTGGTTTTGGTACACAGTCCGACGTCATCCTTCGTGTTTTTTTTTTTTTTCCGGTAGACCGCAATGATTGTCCTAATGAATCTCACAACCGGTGTGGTGAATATGTATTCGTGGATTTCTTCTTTATGTGCCACTTGACCCAACAGGCCACGTGTGAATGACCGCATGCATTCATGGCCAGTACATCCCACAACATCATCAACAGCTCCAACATCTGTACGACTTCATGTCACGTGGGTGTAGTTTCATGCATTGACGTTGTTGTTGTTGTTGTTGTTGCTAATACGTCATTTTTCTCTCTCAATCCGCCACATTTTGTTTCTGAAGTGCCGCGGACGTACCTCCGTCGGTGAGGGCACGTGATCTACCGAAAGTATGTGGTTTCAACGTGTGAACCAATGCTTTATCCATGATGCATACAAGGTTTGGATGTTGTTGTGTTGTGTTTTGTAGGACACGCACACATTACAACAACAACCACTTCTTCTACACAACGTTTCAACTTGTGTTCTGCGCAGCTGTAGTCCTTTTCATCTACTTCCCAACAATTGTGTGCTACACGATACGTCATCCGTGTGTGTGTGTGTTGTGAAGCATCTTCATCTTTGTATGTTAATTTTCTTCTCTTGTTGTTGATGTTGTGTGCACAACGTAGGTCGAAGGAATCATAGCCAAGAAACATGGATAGTGAGGCATCCCCAAGCAGCATCATCCGTGATGATGCTGCAGAGAATAGTGCTCGTGTTGAGGAGGATGGCCCGTCGGAGGTTGTGCACACCGCGAGGCCAACCAACACCGGCGATGTAACTGAGGATGATGATGCTCTTCAACCACCGTTGGAGGTCGATGACCTTCGTGCAGCTGGAGGCAGTGCGGTGCTCTCTACCTCCTTCCCCGTGGAGCAGCACCTTCACACAAACCGTGGTGATAATGATGATGATGATGATGAAGAGGCACCAACACCCACCAACTTTGCTGCCCGACCGTCGATGCGTGGAAAGAATCAGAAGACAACCGCACCAAGTCGGAGTGCGGCAGTCTTATCACCAGACTACGCCTGTGAGCCCATCGTACTGCATCAGAGCAGCACATCGAGCAACGACCGGATGACTGTACCGAGTGGTGCGTTTGCTCCCCCACTTTGTGCCGATGATGATGATGATGCCGCACAACATGATGGCCCTCCCATGGATGTTGCGGGCGGTGGTGCACTGGCGATGATGGCGTCGGAGGAGTGGCAGACCTTCGCTGAAAGTGATCGTTCTACGCCAGAACCAACCAACTTTGCCGCTCGTCCTTCGATGCATGGAAAGAATGAGGTGCAAGTCGGCGAAGATCAACCACAACAACTCATGCATGAGGTGGATGGCGAAGATGATGATGATGTTGCTCCGTCACCCACCAACTTTGCAGCGCGACCATCGATGTACGCGAAGAAGCTGAATGACGTTGAAGGCGGAGAGGAGAATGCACAACAACCCAATGATGAGGCACATGCTCATGATGATAATGATGATCGTCTTGAGGGATCATCACCACCCAACATTGCAACGACACCATCGATGCATGCAGAAGGTGTTGATGAGGTGGAGGTTGGAGAAGAAGAGCCACAACAACTCATGGGTGAGGTAAATGTTGATGTGTGATGATGTTGTTGGTGCACCTGCGTGTTTACCAAGTGGTAGAACGGCAGTCTTATCACCGGATTACGCCAGCGAGCCCATCGTACTGCATCAGAGCAGCACATCGAGCAACGACCGGATGACTGTACCGAGTGGTGCGTTTGCTCCCCCACTTTGTGTAGATGACGAGGATGGTGATGATGATGCCGCACAACATGATGGCCCTCCCGTGGATGTTGCGGGCAGTGGTGCACTGCCGATGTTGGCGTCGGAGGAGTGGCACACCTTCGCTGAAAGTGAGGCGTCTGGCGCAGCTGCCGCCAACTTCGCTCCACGACAGCCGATGCAGCAATCCGAAAACAGCACCGACGTTGAAATTAGTGCCGAGAACTCCGAACCTCATCATGATGATGCTGATGTTGATGTTCCTGCTCGTGATGATCCAACCACGCATGTTGTTCCATCTTCTTTGCCATGTGGCAATGCTCGCGCAACTCCCATTCTGGAGGAGCATCCATCTACGAACTTGTTGACAAGTGGCAGTGCGCTTCGCTCTACAACGACGCCAGAACAACAAATCCTGTACGCCTTTGAAGGTGCGCATGATGCTGATGATGGTGATGATGGTGGCGTGTATTTGCCCATCTCATCGAATTTGTGCGAAGAAGCATCCGCGACGCCAAAGATGATGACGGAGCCCATCGTCGCTGTATCTGAAGAATCGCAACAAATCGCCGGTGATGTGGATGATGCGGATGATGAGGCACCTTCACCCACTAAGTTCTCCGCGAGGCCATCGATGCATGCAGATGAGGTGGAGGTCGGAGAAGAACAACCACACCAGCTCAACGATGATGATGACGTTGATGTTGATGCACCTGCGTGTTTGCCAAGTGGAAGTACGGCAGTCTTATCGCCAGACTACGCCAACGAGCCCATCGTACTAAGCCGCAGCTTCGGCCCCAGCGCTGACGATGCACCCAAACCATGCAAGGTGGGTGATGATGATGATGTTGATGTGCATCAGCACACACCAAAACAAGAAGATGCTACAGGGGTGGAGAGTAATACACGAATGGAGCTCGAAGATCTCGACGCCAACCTTCCAAGTGTGGGTCCGAGCAACAGCACCACCAACAACACACATGCTGTGCTAGGGGATGATGATGATGATGTACCAGCTGTAGTGCATGCAATGCGCCTCGTAGCGGATGACGTTGTGGAGCATGGCGATGATGAAGGACGTTCATCGATCCACCGTGAAGATGCCGATGATGGCGTCGAGGTGCCCATTGTGGCATCACCAATTCGCATTGATGCCCAACAACAGCACACAGAGGATGATGATGTTCATGATGATGAGGAACAGGATGAGATGGTTGGTGCCGTGGAGGAGGACACGCATGCCGCACCAACTGCTGAAGAAGAGCAACGCAGCGAGTCGGCCGCTGCCAACGATGCAGCGATGGAGCTCATCGAGGAAGTGATGAAGGATGTGCATGAGGGAAGGATGATGATGATGATGATGATGAAGTGAAGCATGCATCAACGCTGGACGATGCAGCACATCCCCATGTCGTACCATCTACTTCATGCGAGGAGGAGCTCTCACCATCGCCTCCCGCCATGCTGCGCCCGAGCGGCACCAACTCGCACGAAACCTCAGCGGAGCCAGCGCGCAGCGTTGCGCCTTCTCAACGGTTGAGGTGTTGGTGGAGATGGATGGCCCGGTGAGCTCTGCGAGCGATGGCAGCCACGAATTGTTGGGCCGCGAAGTTGGCGAAGGCGTTGAGGCATCAACTGAAGAAGATTTCTTGCATCCATGCTCGGCGAACGAATCACCCGCGGGTGCCACAGACGATGAGTGCGGCGATGATCCTCCGGAGGAGGAGAGCGTTGGCACACATGACGCGTCGGCCTCGATGGAGCTCGTTGATGGCCGGACGACGCAGCCCCTTTCATCGGCGTACAAGCAGATGCACGTGGAGGATGGCGGCCAACCACTCACACCACCCGATCACATGGATAAGAATGATGATGATGATGTTGATGAGGAGGAACAACAACCACAACCCGAACAGGTTGATGATGAAGTTGTGAATGAGGATGAGAGTGGTCATGTATCAGAAGAAGATGAGGAGCAACAGCAAGAAGATGTTGAGGATGCGGATGATTGCACCCCTGCACCCGAGGAGGAAGACCTCAAACACGTGGATGATGATGATGATGAACTCAACAATCATTCTTCTGCGCAGACATCATCTCCACCACTGTCGCCCGTCGAGGGCGATGCGAGTCCATCAGAAACTGGAAAACCGCCGCCGCCGCGAGGAGTTGGCCGAGGAAGAGAAGATGATGATGAAGGAGCTCAACAAGAACAATGCGGCGGCCACGAAGGGCCGTGTACCAACGTCTCATCACTACCACGGCCGTGCTGTGGACCTCAACGCCGCCCCATCATCATCATCGCGTTCATGCCCACTTGATTCTGCCATGATTGCCGACTACGATACGATTTTGTCTGTTCGCGTGAAGTCGCACCTCACCAGCAACGGCCTCGCAAGCTATTACCGCAGCACAACACGCAGTCCTGCTGTACGTGATGGAGGTGCAGCACCTCCACGTGTATGTGTGCCAACGTCAGCGTCAACCATCCGCACCCAACAAGATGATGCAAGACGTACACATCATCACGCGAACACCAGAACGTGATGATGACGGGGCGTCGCTGCCTCGTTCGGGGGGGGGAGGGGGGGGGGGGGGGGGGGAGGCCGCGCCATGCCGGCGTTGATGGCCGATGTCGAAGCGTTGCTTCCAACGCGAGGATGAGGCAGGCAAACGTGTGCGTGCGATGCGCGCCATGACGCGTGAATGTGAGGCCAACGCGGAGCTCACCACAGTTGGTGGTATGCTCCTCGCCACAACACACCGACTACGGCGGTTGGGTTTTACGACGGATGTCGGGCCACATACCCCCGAGACGGTGAATGATGCGCCGCAGAATTTTGCGCCAGCCTTCTGCCGTGTTCATCCATTGAAGGATGATACTGCAGATGAGTAGGGATGATGATGATGATGATGATGATGTATGTACGATCATTGTACGAAGTGTTTGTGTTGAATGACGTGATGACGATGATGATGATGATGATGATGATATCGTTGTTGATTGTACGACGACTTGCTCCTTCCTTTTCTTTTTTTCCTTTCTACTTCGTTGTGCAGCTGCCATTGTTTTTTTTTGTGGTAGCGCCGATGGGCTGCGGATGTTCTGCGCCGGCGATCGCGCCTGATGCGCGGGAAGAGAATGAAAACCTCGAGAACTCATTGATGGATGGAGATGAGGTCTGCCCCACTCCGCGCAACTTGGATGATGATGATGGACGCGCAACACCACCCACACCAACAACTGCCGCACAGGATGATGGCGAAGAGGTGGAGGATAGTCATACACACACACCGGAGTTTGGTGAAGAGGAGCTCTACACGCAGGCCGCGGCCATGGATGATTGGCATGATCATGATGATGATGATGATGCTCGCAATGGTGGATGCAAATCATCTCCACGTGATGGTGGTGCGGGTGAAGAGATCTGTTGGGGCGGTACGTGCGAGAGTTTCGTCATTACACCAACCGCAGATGATGAGAACGCATCCGCTTCCTCCACCAAACGTAGAGCAGGCGGAGGCATGGCCGATGACGATGATGTTGATGGTGTTGATGATGATGGTAATCCACTGAAGCGTCGTCGTGGCAAGGGTGCTGGCGTAGATGATGATGATGATGATGATGATGATGATGATGTGCATGCGGTGCTGCGCGAGGCGTCTGCGAGTGTTGTGCTAGTTGGACATGGCCCTCCTGGCGAGGATGATGAGGATGCAGAGGATCATGATGATGGTACGTCGTCCACACGTGGAGGTGTTGGTGTTGGTGTTGGAGGCCAACGAAGCGCATTGATGGATGCGACGGAGGTGCCAAAAATACGTTCAGGATCCACGTGGAGCTCACGCAGCAGCCCGCAACTTTCACGCAGCTTCACGCCAACGCCAACCGCAACACCTACATCGCACGACGCCACAACAAACGTCTTGACTGGGATGGATGGCCGAGGAGTAGATGGTGTGCATGGAGCAGATGATGATGATGATCGTCGAGGCATCGGTTGTGCGCGCACGGCGTCGGGGAGTGGCGGAGATGCGGCGGCACCACCCAAACGATGGACGTTGGCGGACCAACTTGTGCTTGATGCGATGAGGTCGTTGAGCATCAATGGTCGCAAGGTTGTGCCACGCTACACAACTCATAATGATGATGGTGATGATGATGTTGTTGTTGGTGCTGGTGGAGATGGCGCACGTGGCGCACCATCATCGTCCTCACCACGTCTGCCACCCATCTCTGCCCATCCACCAAGCTCCGACGTCCGTCGTGGTTGTGCGCGACGGCGCAATCATCCAACCTCAATCTTATCCACGCAAGCGGCGCAGGACATCGACGCCTGCGCAGATCCACGCTGGCTCCGTTGGTGCATCTCCGTCGCGGAGGAGTACGCGTC
>JAEIFX010000679.1:0-14351 GCA_018904325.1 Drosophila murphyi
ATGGCCATTAATATAATATATAATTTTAGATGAGTCTGAAGTCATTTTCTTTAAATGCAGTTTTGATTCATAAATCGAGCGAAGTATATAAAAGTAACTTCATATTTAATGTGGGGCCATTTTTGACGGAGATATGGCCATTAATACAATATATAATTTTAGATGAGTCTGAAGTCATTTTCTTTAAATGCAGTTTTGTTTCATAAATCGAGCAAATTATAAAAATAACTTCATTATTGGAGTGGGGCCATTTTTGACGGAGATATGGCCATTAATATAATATATAATTTTAGATGAGTCTGAAGACATTTTCTTTAAATGCAGTTTTGTTTCAAAAATCGAGCAATTTCTAAAAGTTACTTCATATTTTAAGTGGGGCCATTTTTGAGGGAGATATGGCCATTAATACAATATATAATTTTAGATGAGTCTGAAGACATTTTCTTTAAATGCAGTTTTGTTTCAAAAATCGAGCAATTTCTAAAAGTAACTTCATATTTTATGTGGGGCCATTTTTGACGGAGATATGGCCATTAATACAATATATAATTTTAGATGAGTCTGAAGACATTTTCTTTAAATGCAGTTTTGTTTCAAAAATCGAGCAATTCCTAAAAGTAACTTTATTATTGGAGTGGGCCCATTTTTGACAGAGATATGGCCATTAATATAATATATAATTTTAGATGAGTCTGAAGTCATTTTCTTTAAATGCAGTTTTGATTTATAAATCGAGCAAATTATAAAAATAACTTCATTATTGGCGTGGGGCCATTTTTGACGGAGATATGGCCATTAATACAATATATAATTTTAGATGAGTCTGAAGTCATTTTCTTTAAATGCAGTTTTGTTTCAAAAATCGAGCAATTTCTAAAAGTAACTTCATATTTTATGTGGGGCCATTTTTGACGGAGATATGGCCATTAATACAATATATAATTTTAGATGAGTCTGAAGACATTTTCTTTAAATGCAGTTTTGTTTAAAAAATCGAGCAATTTCTAAAAGTAACTCCATATTTGAAGTGATGCCATTTTTGACAGAGATATGGCCATTAATACAATATGTAATTTTAGATGAGTCTGAAGTCACTTTCTTTAAATGCAGTTTTGTTTCAAAAATCTAGCAAATTTTAAAAATACCTTCAGATTTTAAGTGGGGCCATTTTTGACTTTGATATGGCCATTAATACAATATATAATTTTAGATGAGTCTGAAGACATTTTCTTTAAATGCAGTTTTGTTTTAAAAATCGAGCAATTTCTAAAAGTAACTTCATATTTTATGTGGGGCCATTTTTGACGGAGATATGGCCATTAATACAATATATAATTTTAGATGAGTCTGAAGACATTTTCATTAAATGCAGTTTTGTTTAAAAAATCGAGCAATTTCTAAAAGTAACTCCATATTTGAAGTGATGCCATTTTTGACAGAGATATGGCCATTAATACAATATATAACTTTAGATGAGTCTGAAGTCATTTTGTTTAAATGCAGTTTTGTTTTAAAAATCTAGCAAATTTTAAAAATACCTTCATATTTGAAGTGGGGCCATTTTTGACGGAGATATGGCCATTAATATAATATATAAATTTGGATGAGTCTGAAGACATTTTCTTTAAATGCAGTTTTGTTTTAAAAATCGGGCAAATTCTAAAAATACCTTCATATTTGAAGTGGGGCCATTTTTGACGGAGATATGGCCATTAATACAATATATAAATTTAGATGAGTCTGAAGTCATTTTGTTTAAATTCAGTTTTGTTTCAAAAATCGAGCAAATTCTAAAAATACCTTCATATTTGAAGTGGGGCCATTTTTGACGGAGATATGGCCATTAATATAATATATAAATTTGGATGAGTCTGAAGACATTTTCTTTAAATGCAGTTTTGTTTTAAAAATCGAGCAAATTCTAAAAATACCTTCATATTTGAAGTGTTGCCATTTTTGACGGAGATATGGCCATTAATACAATATATAAATTTAGATGAGTCTGAAGTCATTTTGTTTAAATTCAGTTTTGTTTCAAAAATCGAGCAAATTCTAAAAATACCTTCATATTTGAAGTGGGGCCATTTTTGACGGAGATATGGCCATTAATACAATATATAATTTTGATGAGTCTGAAGTCATTTTCTTTAAAAGCAGTTTTGTTTCAAAAATCGAGCAATTTCTAAAAGTAACTTCATATTTTATGTGGGGCCATTTTTGACGGAGATATGGCCATTAATACAATATATAATTTTAGATGAGTCTGAAGTCATTTTCTTTAAATGCAGTTTTGTTTCAAAAATCGAGCAAATTTTAAAAATACCTTCAGATTTTAAGTGGGGCCATTTTTGACTTAGATATGGCCATTAATACAATATATAATTTTAGATGAGTCTGAAGACATTTTCTTTAAATGCAGTTCTGTTTCAAAAATCGAGCAAGTTCTAAAAACACCTTCAGATTTTAAGTGGGGCCATTTTTGACAGAGATATGGCCATTAATACAATATATAGTTTTAGATGAGTCTGAAGTCATTTTGTTTTAATGCAGTTTTGTTTAAAAAAATCGAGCAATTTCTAAGGGCAACTTCATATTTTATGTGGGGCCATTTTTGACAGAGATAAAGCCATTAATACAGAATATAATTTTATATGAGTCTGAAGTCGTTTTGTTTAATTGAAGTTTTGTTTCAAAAATCGAGCAAATTCTAAAAATACCTTCATATTTGAAGTGGGGCCATTTTTGACGGAGATATGGCCATTAATACAATATATAATTTTAGATGAGTCTGAAGTCATTTTCTTTAAATGCAGTTTTGTTTCAAAAATCGAGCAATTTCAAAAAGTAACTTCATATTTTATGTGGGGCCATTTTTGACAGAGATATGGCCATTAATACAATATATAGTTTTAGATGAGTCTGAAGTCATTTTGTTTTAATGCAGTTTTGTTTAAAAAAATCGAGCAATTTCTAAAGGCAACTTCATATTTTATGTGGGGCCATTTTTGACAGAGATAAAGCCATTAATACAGAATATAATTTTATATGAGTCTGAAGTCGTTTTGTTTAATTGAAGTTTTGTTTCAAAAATCGAGCAAATTCTAAAAATACCTTCATATCTGATGGAGATAATATATAATTTTAGATGAGTCTGAAGACATTTTCTTTAAATGCAGTTTTGTTTAAAAAATCGAGCATATTCTAAAAATAAATTCAGATTTTAAGTGGGGCCATTTTTGAGGGATATATGGCCATTAATACAATATATAATTTTAGATGAGTCTCAAGACATTTTCTTTAAATGCAGTTTTATTTCAAAAATCCAGCAATTTCTAAAAGTAACTTCATATTTGAAGTGGATCTATTTTTGACGGAGATATGGCCATTAATACAATATATAATTTTAGATGAGTCTGAAGACATTTTCTTTAAATGCAGTTTTGTTTCAAAAATCCAGCAATTTCTAAAAGTAACTTCATATTTTATGTGGGGCCATTTTTGACGGAGATATGGCCATTAATACAATATATAATTTTAGATGAGTCTGAAGACATTTTCATTAAATGCACTTTTGTTTCAAAAATCGAGCAAATTCTAAAAATACATTCAGATTTTAAGTGGATTTATTTTTGATGGAGATATGGCCATTAATACAATATATAATTTTAGATGAGTCTGAAGACATTTTCTTTAAATGCAGTTTTGTTTCAAAAATCCAGCAATTTCTAAAAGTAACTTCATATTTTAAGTGGGGCCATTTTTGACAGAGATATGACCATTAATACAATATATAATTTTAGACGAGTCTAAAGTCATTTTCTTTAAATGCAGTTTTGATTCATAAATCGAGCAAAGTATAAAAATAACTTCATATTTTATGTGGGGCCATTTTTGACGGAGATATGGCCATTAATACAATATATAATTTTAGATGAGTCTGAAGACATTTTCTTTAAATGCAGTTTTGTTTCAAAAATCGAGCAATTCCTAAAAGTAACTTTATTATTGGAGTGGGGCCATTTTTGACAGAGATATGGCCATTAATATAATATATAATTTTAGATGAGTCTGAAGTCATTTTCTTTAAATGCAGTTTTGATTTATAAATCGAGCAAAGTATAAAAATAACTTCATTATTGGCGTGGGGCCATTTTTGACGGAGATATGGCCATTAATACAATATATAATTTTAGATGAGTCTGAAGTCATTTTCTTTAAATGCAGTTTTGTTTCAAAAATCGAGCAATTTCTAAAATTAACTTCATATTTTATGTGGGGCCATTTTTGACGGAGATATGGCCATTAATACAATATATAATTTTAGATGAGTCTGAAGACATTTTCTTTAAATGCAGTTTTGTTTAAAAAATCGAGCAATTTCTAAAAGTAACTCCATATTTGAAGTGATGCCATTTTTGACAGAGATATGGCCATTAATACAATATATAATTTTAGATGAGTCTGAAGTCATTTTCTTTAAATGCAGTTTTGTTTCAAAAATCTAGCAAATTTTAAAAATACCTTCAGATTTTAAGTGGGGCCATTTTTGACTTAGATATGGCCATTAATACAATATATAATTTTAGATGAGTCTGAAGTCATTTTCTTTAGATGCAGTTTTGTTTTAAAAATCGAGCAATTTCTAAAAGTAACTTCATATTTTATGTGGGGCCATTTTTGACGGAGATATGGCCATTAATACAATATATAATTTTAGATGAGTCTGAAGACATTTTCATTAAATGCAGTTTTGTTTAAAAAATCGAGCAATTTCTAAAAGTAACTCCATATTTGAAGTGATGCCATTTTTGACAGAGATATGGCCATTAATACAATATATAACTTTAGATGAGTCTGAAGTCATTTTGTTTAAATGCAGTTTTGTTTTAAAAATCTAGCAAATTTTAAAAATACCTTCATATTTGAAGTGGGGCCATTTTTGACGGAGATATGGCCATTAATATAATATATAAATTTAGATGAGTCTGAAGACATTTTCTTTAAATGCAGTTTTGTTTTAAAAATCGAGCAAATTCTAAAAATACCTTCATATTTGAAGTGGGGCCATTTTTGACGGAGATATGGCCATTAATACAATATATAAATTTAGATGAGTCTGAAGTCATTTTGTTTAAATGCAGTTTTGTTTCACAAATCGAGCAATTTCTAAAAATACCTTCATATTTGAAGTGGGGCCATTTTTGACGGAGATATGGCCATTAATATAATATATAATTTTAGATGAGTCTGAAGTCATTTTCTTTAAATGCAGTTTTGTTTTAAAAATCGAGCAAATTCTAAAAATACCTTCATATTTGAAGTGGGGCCATTTTTGACGGAGATATGGCCATTAATACAATATATAAATTTAGATGAGTCTGAAGTCATTTTGTTTAAATTCAGTTTTGTTTCAAAAATCGAGCAAATTCTAAAAATACCTTCATATTTGAAGTGGGGCTATTTTTGACGGAGATATGGCCATTAATACAATATATAATTTTAGATGAGTCTGAAGTCATTTTCTTTAAAAGCAGTTTTGTTTCAAAAATCGAGCAATTTCTAAAAGTAACTTCATATTTTATGTGGGGCCATTTTTGACGGAGATATGGCCATTAATACAATATATAATTTTAGATGAGTCTGAAGTCATTTTCTTTAAATGCAGTTTTGTTTCAAAAATCGAGCAAATTTTAAAAATACCTTCAGATTTTAAGTGGGGCCATTTTTGACTTAGATATGGCCATTAATACAATATATAATTTTAGATGAGTCTGAAGACATTTTTTTTAAATGCAGTTCTGTTTCAAAAATCGAGCAAGTTCTAAAAACACCTTCAGATTTTAAGTGGGGCCATTTTTGACAGAGATATGGCCATTAATACAATATATAGTTTTAGATGAGTCTGAAGTCATTTTGTTTTAATGCAGTTTTGTTTAAAAAATCGAGCAATTTCTAAGGGCAACTTCATATTTTATGTGGGGCCATTTTTGACAGAGATAAAGCCATTAATACAGAATATAATTTTATATGAGTCTGAAGTCGTTTTGTTTAATTGAAGTTTTGTTTCAAAAATCGAGCAAATTCTAAAAATACCTTCATATTTGAAGTGGGGCCATTTTTGACGGAGATATGGCCATTAATACAATATATAATTTTGATGAGTCTGAAGTCATTTTCTTTAAAAGCAGTTTTGTTTCAAAAATCGAGCAATTTCTAAAAGTAACTTCATATTTTATGTGGGGCCATTTTTGACAGAGATATGGCCATTAATACAATATATAGTTTTAGATGAGTCTGAAGTCATTTTGTTTTAATGCAGTTTTGTTTATTAAAAAAATCGAGCAATATTCTAAAGGCAACTTCATATTTTATGTGGGGCCATTTTTGACAGAGATAAAGCCATTAATACAGAATATAATTTTATATGAGTCTGAAGTCGTTTTGTTTAATTGAAGTTTTGTTTCAAAAATCGAGCAAATTCTAAAAATACCTTCATATCTGATGGAGATAATATATAATTTTAGATGAGTCTGAAGACATTTTCTTTAAATGCAGTTTTGTTTAAAAAATCGAGCATATTCTAAAAATAAATTCAGATTTTAAGTGGGGCCATTTTTGAGGGATATATGGCCATTAATACAATATATAATTTTAGATGAGTCTCAAGACATTTTCTTTAAATGCAGTTTTATTTCAAAAATCCAGCAATTTCTAAAAGTAACTTCATATTTGAAGTGGATCTATTTTTGACGGAGATATGGCCATTAATACAATATATAATTTTAGATGAGTCTGAAGACATTTTCTTTAAATGCAGTTTTGTTTCAAAAATCCAGCAATTTCTAAAAGTAACTTCATATTTTATGTGGGGCCATTTTTGACGGAGATATGGCCATTAATACAATATATAATTTTAGATGAGTCTGAAGACATTTTCATTAAATGCACTTTTGTTTCAATAAAATCGAGCAAATTCTAAAAATACATTCAGATTTTAAGTGGATTTATTTTTGATGGAGATATGGCCATTAATACAATATATAATTTTAGATGAGTCTGAAGACATTTTCTTTAAATGCAGTTTTGTTTCAAAAATCCAGCAATTTCTAAAAGTAACTTCATATTTTAAGTGGGGCCATTTTTGACAGAGATATGACCATTAATACAATATATAATTTTAGACGAGTCTAAAGTCATTTTCTTTAAATGCAGTTTTGATTCATAAATCGAGCAAAGTATAAAAATAACTTCATATTTTATGTGGGGCCATTTTTGACGGAGATATGGCCATTAATACAATATATAATTTTAGATGAGTCTGAAGTCATTTTGTTTTAATGCAGTTTTGTTTCAAAAATCGAGCAAAGTATAAAAATAACTTCATTATTGGCGTGGGGCCATTTTTGGCGGAGATATGGCCATTAACATAATATATAATTTTAGACGAGTTTGAAGTCATTTTCTTTAAATGCAGTTTTGTTTCAAAAATCGAGCAATTTCTAAAAGTAACTCCATATTTGAAATGGGGCCATTTTTGACAGAGATATGGCCATTAATAAAATATATAATTTTAGATGAGTCTGAAGTCATTTTCTTTAAATGCAGTTTCGTTTCAAAAATCGAGCAATTTCAAAAAGTAACTTCATATTTGAAGTGGGGCCATTTTTGACGGAGATATGGCCATTAATACAATATATAATTTTAGATGAGTCTGAAGACATTTTCTTTAAATGCAGTTTTGTTTCAAAAATCGAGCAAATTCTAAAAATACCTTCAGATTTTAAGTGGGTCCATTTTTGACAGAGATATGGCCATTAATATAATATATAATTTTAAATGAGTCTAAGCTAAATTTCTTTAAATGCAGTTTTGATTCATAAATCGAGCAAAGTATATAAATAACTTCATATTTAATGTGGGGCCATTTTTGACGGAGATATGGCCATTAATACAATATATAATTTTAGATGAGTCTGAAGTCATTTTGTTTTAATGCAGTTTTGTTTCAAAAATCGAGCAAAGTCTAAAAATAACTTCATTATTGGCGTGGGGCCATTTTTGGCGGAGATATGGCCATTAACATAATATATAATTTTAGACGAGTCTGAAGTCATTTTCTTTAAATGCAGTTTTGTTTCAAAAATCGAGCGATTTCTAAAAGTAACTCCATATTTGAAATGGGGCCATTTTTGACAGAGATATGGCCATTAATAAAATATATAACTTTAGATGAGTCTGAAGTCATTTTGTTTAAATGCAGTTTTGTTTCACAAATCGAGCAATTTCTAAAAATACCTTCATATTTGAAGTGGGACTATTTTTGACGGAGATATGGCCATTAATACAATATATAATTTTAAATGAGTCTGAAGTCATTTTCTTTAAATGCAGTTTTGTTTCAAAAATCGAGCAATTTCTAAAAGTAACTCCATATTTGAAGTGGGGCCAATTTTAACAGAGATATGGCCATTAATATAATATATAATTTTAGATGAGTCTGAAGTCATTTTGTTTTAATGCAGTTTTGTTTCAAAAATCGAGCAATTTCTAAAAGTAACTTTATTATTGAAGTGGGCCCCTTTTTGACAGAGATATGGCCATTAACATAATATATAATTTTAGACGAGTCTGAAGTCATTTTCTTTAAATGCAGTTTTGTTTCAAAAATCGAGCAATTTCTAAAAGTAACTCCATATTTGAAGTGGGACTATTTTTGACGGAGATATGGCCATTAATACAATATATAATTTTAGATGAGTCTGAAGTCATTTTCTTTAAATGCAGTTTTGTTTCAAAAATCGAGCAATTTCTAAAAGTAACTCCATATTTGAAGTGGGGCCAATTTTGACAGAGATATGGCCATTAATATAATATATAATTTTAGATGAGTCTGAAGTCATTTTGTTTAAATGCAGTTTTTTTTTAAAAATCGAGCAATTTCTAAAAGTAACTTTATTATTTGAAGTGGGGCCATTTTTTGACAGAGATATGGCCATTAATACAATATATAATTTTAGATGAGTCTGAAGTCATTTTTTTTAAATGCAGTTTTGTTTCAAAAATCGAGCAATTTCTAAAAGTAACTCCATATTTGAAGTGGGGCCATTTTTTGACAGAGATATGGCCATTAATACAATATATAACTTTAGATGAGTCTGAAGTCATTTTGTTTAAATGCAGTTTTGTTTCACAAATCGAGCAATTTCTAAAAATACCTTCATATTTTATGTGGGGCCATTTTTGACGGAGATATGGCCATTAATATAATATATAAATTTGGATGAGTCTGAAGACATTTTCTTTAAACGCAGTTTTGTTTTAAAAATCGAGCAAATTCTAAAAATACCTTCATTGAAGTGGGGCCATTTTTGACGGAGATATGGCCATAAATACAATATATAATTTTAGATGAGTCTGAAGTCATTTTCTTTAAATGCAGTTTTGTTTCAAAAATCGAGCAATTTCTAAAAGTAACTTCATATTTGAAGTGGGGCCATTTTTGACGGAGATATGGCCATTAATACAATACATAAATTTAGATGAGTCTGTAGTCATTTTGTTTAAATTCAGTTTTGTTTCAAAAATCGAGCAAATTCTAAAAATACCTTCATATTTGAAGTGGGCCATTTTTGACGGAGATATGGCCATTAATACAATATATAATTTTAGATGAGTCTGAAGGCATTTTCTTTAAATGCAGTTTTGTTTCAAAAATCGAGCAATTTCTAAAAGTAACTTCATATTTTATGTGGGGCCATTTTTGACGGAGATATGGCCATTAATACAATATATAATTTTAGATGAGTCTGAAGACATTTTCTTTAAATTCAGTTTTGTTTAAAAAATCGAGCAATTTCTAAAAGTAACTCCATATTTGAAGTGATGCCATTTTTTGACAGAGATATGGCCATTAATACAATATATAACTTTAGATGAGTCTGAAGTCATTTTCTTTAAATTCAGTTTTGTTTCAAAAATCGAGCAATTTCTAAAAGTAACTTCATATTTTATGTGGGGCCATTTTTGACGGAGATATGGCCATTAATACAATATATAATTTTAGATGAGTCTGAAGACATTTTCTTTAAATTCAGTTTTGTTTAAAAAATCGAGCAATTTCTAAAAGTAACTCCATATTTGAAGTGATGCCATTTTTTGACGGAGATATGGCCATTAATATAATATATAAATTTGGATGAGTCTGAAGACATTTTCTTTAAATGCAGTTTTGTTTTAAAAATCTAGCAAATTCTAAAAATACCTTCATATTTGAAGTGGGGCCATTTTTGACGGAGATATGGCCATTAATACAATACACAAATTTAGATGAGTCTGTAGTCATTTTGTTTAAATTCAGTTTTGTTTCAAAAATCGAGCAAATTCTAAAAATACCTTCATATTTGAAGTGGGGCCATTTTTGACGGAGATATGGCCATTAATATAATATATAAATTTGGATGAGTCTGAAGACATTTTCTTTAAATGCAGTTTTGTTTTAAAAATCGAGCAAATTCTAAAAATACCTTCATATTTAAAGTGGGCCATTTTTGACAGAGATATGGCCATTAATATAATATATAATATTAGATGAGTCTGAAGTCATTTTCTTTAAATGCACTTTTGTTTCAAAAATCGAGCAATTTCTAAAAGTAACTTCATATTTTATGTGGGGCCATTTTTGACGGAGATATGGCCATTAATACAATATATAATTTTAGATGAGTCTGAAGACATTTTCTTTAAATGCAGTTCTGTTTCAAAAATCGAGCAAATTCTAAAAACACCTTCAGATTTTAAGTGGGGCCATTTTTGACAGAGATATGGCCATTAATACAATATATAGTTTTAGATGAGTCTGAAGTCATTTTGTTTTAATGCAGTTTTGTTTAAAAAACCGAGCAATTTCTAAAGGCAACTTCATATTTTATGTGGGGCCATTTTTGACAGAGATAAAGCCATTAATACAGAATATAATTTTATATGAGTCTGAAGTCGTTTTGTTTAATTGAAGTTTTGTTTCAAAAATCGAGCAAATTCTAAAAATACCATCCTATTTGATGGAGATAATATATAATTTTAGATGAGTCTGAAGACATTTTCTTTAAATGCAGTTTTGTTTCAAAAATCGAGCAATTTCTAAAAGTAACTTCATATTTGAAGTGGGGCCATTTTTGAGGGATATATGGCCATTAATACAATATATAATTTTAGATGAGTCTCAAGACATTTTCTTTAAATGCAGTTTTATTTCAAAAATCGAGCAATTTCTAAAAGTAACTTCATATTTGAAGTGGATCTATTTTTGACGGAGATATGGCCATTAATACAATATATAATTTTAGATGAGTCTGAAGACATTTTCTTTAAATGCAGTTTTGTTTCAAAAATCCAGCAATTTCTAAAAGTAACTTCATATTTTAAGTGGGGCAATTTTTTACGGAGCTATGGCCATTAATACAATATATAATTTTAGATGAGTCTGAAGACATTTTCTTTAAATGCAGTTTTGTTTAAAAAATCGAGCATATTCTAAAAATACCTTCAGATTTTAAGTTGGGCCATTTTTGAGGGATATATGGCCATTAATACAATATATAATTTTAGATGAGTCTGAAGACATTTTCATTAAATGCACTTTTGTTTCAAAAATCGAGCAAATTCTAAAAATACATTCAGATTTTTAGTGGGGCCATTTTTGACGGAGATATGGCCATTAATACAACATATAATTTTAGATGAGTCTGAAGACATTTTCTTTAAATGCAGTTTTGTTTTAAAAATCGAGCAAATTCTAAAAATACCTTCATATTTGAAGTGGGACTATTTTTGACAGATATATGGCCATTAATACAATAAATAATCTTGGATAAGTCTGAAGGCATTTTCTTTAAATGCAGTTTTGTTTAAAAAATCGAGCAATTTCTAAAAGTAACTCCATATTTGAAGTGGGGCCATTTTTGACAGAGATATGGCCATTAATACAATATGTAATTTTATATGAGTCTGAAGTCATTTTGTATAAATGCAGTTTTGCTTCACAAATCGAGCAATTTCTAAAAATACCTTCATATTTGAAGTGGGGCCAATTTTAACAGAGATATGGCCCTTAATATAATATATAATTTTAGATGAGTCTGAAGTCATTTTGTTTAAATGCAGTTTTGTTTAAAAAATCGAGCAATTTCTAAAAGTAACTTTATTATTGGAGTGGGCCCATTTTTGACAGAGATATGGCCATTTATATAATATATAATTTTAGATGAGTCTGAAGTCATTTTCTTTAAATGCAGTTTTGATTCATAAATCGAGCAAAGTATAAAAATAACTTCATTATTGGCGTGGGGCCATTTTTGACGGAGATATGGCCATTAATACAATATATAATTTTAGATGAGTCTGAAGTCATCTTCTTTAAATGCAGTTTTGTTTCAAAAATCGAGCAATTTCTAAAAGTAACTTCTTATTTTATGTGGGGCCATTTTTGGCGGAGATATGGCCATTAACATAATATTTAATTTTAGACGAGTCTGAAGTCATTTTCTTTAAATGCAGTTTTGTTTAAAAAATCGAGCAATTTCTAAAAGTAACTCCATATTTGAAATGGGGCCATTTTTGACAGAGATATGGCCATTAATAAAATATATAACTTTAGATGAGTCTGAAGTCATTTTGTTTAAATGCAGTTTTGTTTCACAAATCGAGCAATTTTCAAAAATACCTTCATATTTGAAGTGGGACTATTTTTGACAGAGATATGGCCATTAATACAATAAATAATCTTGGATATGTCTGAAGACATTTTCTTTAAATGCAGTTTTGTTTAAAAAATCGATCAATTTCTAAAAGTAACTCCATATTTGAAGTGGGGCCATTTTTGACAGAGATATGCCTTAATAAATATAACTTTAGATGAGTCTGAAGTCATTTTGTATAAATGCAGTTTTGCTTCACAAATCGAGCAGTTTCTAAAAATACCTTCATATTTGAAGTGGGGCCAATTTTAACAGAGATGTGGCCATTAATATAATATATAATTTTAGATGAGTCTAAAGTCATTTTCTTTAAATGCAGTTTTGATTCATAAATCGAGCAAAGTATAAAAATAATTTCATATTTTATGTGGGGCCATTTTTGACGGAGATATGGCCATATACAATATATAAATTTGGATGAGTCTGAAGACATTTTCTTTAAATGCAGTTTTGTTTTAAAAATCGAGCAAATTCTACAAATACTTTCATATTTGAAGTGGGACTATTTTTGACAGATATATGGCCATTAATACAATATATAATTTTGGATGAGTCTGAAGACATTTTCTTTAAATGCAGTTTTGTTTCACAAATCGAGCAATTTCTAAAAATACCTTCATATTTGAAGTGGGACCATTTTTGACAGAGATATGGCCATTAATACAATATATAATTTTAGATGAGTCTGAAGTCATTTTGTTTAAATGCAGTTTTGTTTCACAAATCGAGCAATTTCTAAAAATACCTTCATATTTGAAGTGGGGCCATTTTTGACGGAAATATGGCCATTAATATAATATATAAATTTGGATGAGTCTGAAGACATTTTCTTTAAATGCAGTTTTGTTTTAAAAATCGAGCAAATTCTAAAAATACCTTCATATTTGAAGTGGGACCATTTTTGACAGAGATATGGCCATTAATACAATATATAATTTTAGATGAGTCTGAAGTCATTTTGTTTAAATGCAGTTTTGTTTCACAAATCGAGCAATTTCTAAAAGTAACTTCATATTTTATGTGGGGCCATTTTTGACGGAAATATGGCCATTAATATAATATATAAATTTAGATGAGTCTGAAGTCATTTTGTTTAAATGCAGTTTTGTTTTAAAAATCGAGCAAAGTTTAAAAATAACTTCATTATTGGCGTGGTGCCATTTTTGACGGAGATATGGCCATTAATACAATATATAATTTTAGATGAGTCTGAAGACATTTTCTTTAAATGCAGTTTTGTTTCAAAAATCGAGCAATTTCTAAAAATAACTTCATATTTGAAGTGGGGCCATTTTTGACGGAGATATGGCCATTAATATAATATATAATTTTAGATGAGTCTGAAGTCATTTTCTTTAAATGCAGTTTTGTTTCAAAAATCGAGCAATTTCTAAAAATACCTTCATATTTGAAGTGGGGCCATTTTTGACGGAGATATGGCCATTAATACAATATATAATTTTAGATGAGTCTGAAGTCATTTTCTTTAAATGCAGTTTTGTTTCAAAAATCGAGCAATTTCTAAAAATACCTTCATATTTGAAGTGGGGCCATTTTTGACGGAGATATGGCCATTAATACAATATATAATTTTGGATG
>JAEIFX010000680.1:0-18717 GCA_018904325.1 Drosophila murphyi
CAAATATGAAGTTACTTTTTAGAAATTGCTCGATTTTTGAAACAAAACTGCATTTAAAGAAAATGACTTCAGACTCATCTAAAATTATATATTATATTAATGGCCATATCTCTGTCAAAAATGGCCCCACTTCAAATATGAAGTTACTTTTAGAAATTGCTCGATTTTTTGAAACAAAACTGCATTTAAAGAAAATGACTTCAGACTCATCTAAAATTATATATTATATTAATGGCCATATCTCCGTCAAAAAATGGCCCCACTTCAAATATGAAGTTATTTTTTAGAATTTGCTCGATTTTTGAAACAAAACTGCATTTAAAGAAAATGACTTCAGACTCATCTAAAATTATATATTGTATTAATGGCCATATCTCCGTCAAAAATGGCCCCACTTAAAATATGAAGTTACTTTTTAGAAATTGCTCGATTTTTGAAACAAAACTGCATTTAAAGAAAATGACTTCAGACTCATCTAAAATTATATATTATATTAATGGCCATATCTCCGTCAAAAATGGCCCCACTTCAAAATATGAAGTTACTTTTTAGAAATTTGCTCGATTTTTGAAACAAAACTGCATTTAAAGAAAATGACTTCAGACTCATCTAAAATTATATATTGTATTAATGGCCATATCTCCGTCAAAAATGGCCCCACTTCAAATATGAAGGTATTTTTAGAATTTGCTCGATTTTGTGAAACAAAACTGCATTTAAACAAAATGACTTCAGACTCATCTAAAATTATATATTGTATTAATGGCCATATCTCCGTCAAAAATGGCATCACTTCAAATATGGAGTTACTTTTAGAAATTGCTCGATTTTTTAAACAAAACTGCATTTAAAGAAAATGTCTTCAGACTCATCTAAAATTATATATTGTATTAATGGCCATATCTCCGTCAAAAATGGCCCCACATAAAATATGAAGTTACTTTTTAGAAATTGCTCGATTTTTGAAACAAAACTGCATTTAAAGAAAATGACTTCAGACTCATCTAAAATTATATATTGTATTAATGGCCATATCTCCGTCAAAAATGGCCCCACTTCAAATATGAAGTTATTTTTAGAAATTGCTCGATTTTTGAAACAAAACTGCATTTAAAGAAAATGACTTCAGACTCATCTAAAATTATATATTATATTAATGGCCATATCTCTGTCAAAAATGGCCCCACTTCAAATAATGAAGTTACTTTTTAGAAATTGCTCGATTTTTGAAACAAAACTGCATTTAAAGAAAATGACTTCAGACTCATCTAAAATTATATATTATATTAATGGCCATATCTCTGTCAAAAATGGCCCCACTTCAAATATGAAGTTACTTTTTAGAAATTGCTCGATTTTTGAAACAAAACTGCATTTAAAGAAAATGACTTCAGACTCATCTAAAATTATATATTGTATTAATGGCCATATCTCCGTCAAAAATGGCCCCACTTCAAATATGAAGGTATTTTTAGAAATTTGCTCGATTTTTGAAACAAAACTGCATTTAAAGAAAATGACTTCAGACTCATCTAAAATTATATATTGTATTAATGGCCATATCTCCGTCAAAAATGGCCCTCACTTAAAATATGAAGTTACTTTTAGAAATTGCTCGATTTTTGAAACAAAACTGCATTTAAAGAAAATGACTTCAGACTCATCTAAAATTATATATTGTATTAATGGCCATATCTCCGTCAAAAATGGCCCCACTTCAAATATGAAGTTACTTTTTAGAATTTGCTCGATTTTTGAAACAAAACTGCATTTAAAGAAAATAGACTCACATTTAAGAAAATAAGTTTAGACTCATCTAAAATTATATATTATATTAATGGCCATATCTCTGTCAAAAATGGCCCCACTTAAAATATGAAGTTACTTTTAGAAATTGCTCGATTTTTGAAACAAAACTGCATTTAAAGAAAATGACTTCAGACTCATCTAAAATTATATATTGTATTAATGGCCATATCTCCGTCAAAAATGGCCCCACTTCAAATATGAAGTTATTTTTAGAAATTGCTCGATTTTTGAAACAAAACTGCATTTAAAGAAAATGACTTCAGACTCATCTAAAATTATATATTGTATTAATGGCCATATCTCTGTCAAAAATGGCCCCACTTCAAATATGAAGTTACTTTTTAGAAATTGCTCGATTTTTTAAACAAAACTGCATTTAAACAAAATGACTTCAGACTCATCTAAAATTATATATTGTATTAATGGCCATATCTCTGTCAAAAATGGCCCCACTTAAAATATGAAGTTACTTTTAGAAATTGCTCGATTTTTGAAACAAAACTGCATTTAAAGAAAATGACTTCAGACTCATCTAAAATTATATATTATATTAATGGCCATATCTCCGTCAAAAATGGCCCCACTTCAAATATGAAGGTATTTTTAGAAATTGCTCGATTTTTGAAACAAAACTGCATTTAAACAAAATGACTTCAGACTCATCTAAAATTATATATTGTATTAATGGCCATATCTCCGTCAAAAATGGCCCCACTTCAAATATGAAGTTACTTTTAGAAATTGCTCGATTTTTTAAACAAAACTGCATTTAAAGAAAATGACTTCAGACTCATCTAAAATTATATATTGTATTAATGGCCATATCTCCGTCAAAAATGCCCTTAAAATATGAAGTTACTTTTAGAAATTGCTCGATTTTTGAAACAAAACTGCATTTAAAGAAAATGACTTCAGACTCATCTAAAATTATATATTATATTAATGGCCTATATCTCTCGTCAAAAATGGCTCCCACTTAAAATATGAAGTTATCTTTTAGAAATTGCCCTTTTTTAAAACTAAAACTGCATTTAAAGAAAATGACTTCAGACTCATCTAAAATTATATATTGTATTAATGGCCATATCTCCGTCAAAAATGGCCCCACTTCAAATATGAAGGTATTTTTAGAAATTGCTCGATTTTTGAAACAAAACTGCATTTAAAGAAAATGACTTCAGACTCATCTAAAATTATATATTATATTAATGGCCATATCTCCGTCAAAAATGGCCCCACTAAATATGAAGGTATTTTTAGAAATTGCTCGATTTTTGAAACAAAACTGCATTTAAACAAAATGACTTCAGACTCATCTAAAATTATATATTGTATTAATGGCCATATCTCTGTCAAAAATGGCATCACTTCAAATATGGAGTTACTTTTAGAAATTGCTCGATTTTTTAAACAAAACTGCATTTAAAGAAAATGTCTTCAGACTCATCTAAAATTATATATTGTATTAATGGCCATATCTCCGTCAAAAATGGCCCCACATAAAATATGAAGTTACTTTTAGAAATTGCTCGATTTTTAAAAAAAAATTCATTTTAAAGAACATGACTTCAGACTCATCTAAAATTATATATTGTATTAATGGCCATATCTCCGTCAAAAATGGCCCCACGCCAATAATGAAGTTATTTTTATACTTTGCTCGATTTATGAATCAAAACTGCATTTAAAGAAAATGACTTCAGACTCATCTAAAATTATATATTATATTAATGGCCATATCTCTGTCAAAAAGGGGCCCACTCCAATAATAAAGTTACTTTTAGAAATTGCTCGATTTTTTAAACAAAAGTGCAGTTAAACAAAATGACTTCAGAGTCATCTAAAATTATATATTATATTAATGGCCATATCTCTGTTAAAATTGGCCCCACTTCAAATATGGAGTTACTTTTTGAAATTGCTCGATTTTTGAAACAAAACTGCATTTAAACAAAATGACTTCAGACTCATCTAAAATTATATATTGTATTAATGGCCATATCTCCGTCAAAAATAGTCCCACTTCAAATATGAAGGTATTTTTAGAATTTGCTCGATTTGTGAAACAAAACTGCATTTAAACAAAATGACTTCAGACTCATCTAAAATTATATATTTTATTAATGGCCATATCTCCGTCAAAAATGGCCTTACTTAAAATATGAAGTTACTTTTAAAAATTGCTCGATTTTTGAAACAAAGCTGCATTTAAAGAAAATGACTTCAGACTCATCTAAAATTATATATTATATTAATGGCCATATCTCTGTCAAAAATGGCCCCACTTCAAATATGGAGTTACTTTTAGAAATTGCTCGATTTTTTAAACAAAGCTGCATTTAAAGAAAATGCCTTCAGACTCATCTAAAATTATATATTGTATTAATGGCCATATCTCTGTCAAAAATGGCCCCACTTAAAATATGAAGGTATTTTTAGAATTTGCTCGATTTATGAATCAAAACTGCATTTAAAGAAAATGACTTCAGACTCATCTAAAATTATATATTATATTAATGGCCATATCTCTGTCAAAAATGGCCCCATTTCAAATATGGAGTTACTTTTAGAAATTGCTCGATTTTTGAAACAAAACTGCATTAAAACAAAATGACTTCAGACTCATCTAAAATTATATATTATATTAATGGCCATATCTCCGTCAAAAATGGCCCCACTCCAATAATGAAGTTATTTTTTAGACTTTGCTCGATTTATGAATCAAAACTGCATTTAAAGAAAATGACTTCAGACTCATCTAAAATTATATATTATATTAATGGCCATATCTCTGTCAAAAAGGGGCCCACTCCAATAATAAAGTTACTTTTAGAAATTGCTCGATTTTTTAAACAAAACTGCATTTAAACAAAATGACTTCAGACTCATCTAAAATTATATATTATATTAATGGCCATATCTCTGTTAAAATTGGCCCCACTTCAAATATGGAGATACTTTTAGAAATTGCTCGATTTTTGAAACAAAACTGCATTTAAAGAAAATGACTTCAGACTCATCTAAAATTAGATATTGTATTAATGGCCATATCTCCGTCAAAAATAGTCCCACTTCAAATATGAAGGTATTTTTAGAAATTGCTCGATTTGTGAAACAAAACTGCATTTAAACAAAATGACTTCAGACTCATCTAAAATTATATATTATATTAATGGCCATATCTCTGTCAAAAATGGCCCCATTTCAAATATGGAGTTACTTTTAGAAATTGCTCGATTTTTGAAACAAAACTGCATTTAAACAAAATGACTTCAGACTCATCTAAAATTATATATTGTATTAATGGCCATATCTCCGTCAAAAATGGCCCCACATAAAATATGAAGTTATTTTTATACTTTGCTCGATTTATGAATCAAAACTGCATTTAAAGAAAATGACTTCAGACTCATCTAAAATTATATATTATATTAATGGCCATATCTCTGTCAAAAATGGCCCCACTTCAAATATATAAGTTACTTTTAGAAATTGCTCGATTTTTAAACAAAACTGCATTTAAACAAAATGACTTCAGACTCATCTAAAATTATATATTATATTAATGGCCATATCTCTGTCAAAAATGGCCCCACTTCAAATATGGAGTTACTTTTAGAAATTGCTCGATTTTTGAAACAAAACTGCATTTAAAGAAAATGACTTCAGACTCATCTAAAATTATATATTGTATTAATGGCCATATCTCCGTCAAAAATGGCCCCACTTCAAATATGAAGGTATTTTTAGAAATTGCTCGATTTTTGAAACAAAACTGCATTTAAACAAAATGACTTCAGACTCATCTAAAATTATATATTATATTAATGGCCATATCTCTGTCAAAAATGGCCCCACTTCAAATATGAAGTTACTTTTTGAAATTGCTCGATTTTTGAAACAAAACTGCATTTAAAGAAAATGACTTCAGACTCATCTAAAATTATATATTATATTAATGGCCATATCTCTGTCAAAAATGGCCCCACTTCAAATATGAAGGTATTTTTAGAAATTGCTCGATTTGTGAATCAAAACTGCATTTAAACAAAATGACTTCAGACTCATCTAAAATTATATATTGTATTAATGGCCATATCTCCGTCAAAAATGGCCCCATTTCAAATATGGAGTTACTTTTAAAAATTGCTCGATTTTTTAAACAAAACTGCATTTAAAGAAAATGTCTTCAGACTCATCTAAAATTATTTATTGTATTAATGGCCATATCTCCGTCAAAAATGGCCCCACATAAAATATGAAGTTACTTTTAGAAATTGCTCGATTTTTGAAACAAAACTGCATTTAAAGAAAATGACTTCAGACTCATCCAAAATTATATATTATATTAATGGCCATATCTCCGTCAAAAATGGCCCCACTTCAAATATGAAGTTATTTTTAGAAATTGCTCGATTTTTGAAACAAAACTGCATTTAAACAAAATGACTTCAGACTCATCTAAAATTATATATTGTATTAATGGCCATATCTCTGTCAAAAATGGCATCACTTCAAATATGGAGTTACTTTTAGAAATTGCTCGATTTTTTAAACAAAACTGCATTTAAAGAAAATGTCTTCAGACTCATCTAAAATTATTTATTGTATTAATGGCCATATCTCCGTCAAAAATGGCCCCACATAAAATATGAAGTTACTTTTAGAAATTGCTCGATTTTTGAAACAAAACTGCATTTAAAGAAAATGACTTCAGACTCATCCAAAATTATATATTATATTAATGGCCATATCTCTGTCAAAAAGGGGCCCACTCCAATAATAAAGTTACTTTTAGAAATTGCTCGATTTTTTAAACAAAACTGCAGTTAAACAAAATGACTTCAGACTCATCTTAAATTATATATTATATTAATGGCCAAATCTCTGTTAAAATTGGCCCCACTTCAAATATGGAGTTACTTTTAGAAATTGCTCGATTTTTGAAACAAAACTGCATTTAAAGAAAATGACTTCAGAGTCATCTAAAATTATATATTGTATTAATGGCCATATCTCCGTCAAAAATAGTCCCACTTCAAATATGAAGGTATTTTTAGAAATTGCTCGATTTTTGAAACAAAACTGCATTTAAACAAAATGACTTCAGACTCATCTAAAATTATATATTTTATTAATGGCCATATCTCTGTCAAAAATGGCCCCATTTCAAATATGGAGTTACTTTTAGAAATTGCTCGATTTTTTAAATAAAACTGCATTTAAAGAAAATGACTTCAGACTCGTCTAAAATTATATATTATGTTAATGGCCATATCTCCGCCAAAAGTGGCCCCACGCCAATAATGAAGTTATTTTTAGACTTTGCTCGATTTTTGAAACAAAACTGCATTAAAACAAAATGACTTCAAACTCATCTAAAATTATACATTGTATTAATGGCCATATCTCCGTCAAAAATGGACCCACATAAAATATGAAGTTATTTTTATACTTTGCTCGATTTATGAATCAAAACTGCATTTGAGGAAAATTAGTTTAGACTCATCTAAAATTATATATTATATTAATGGCCATATCTCTGTCAAAAATGGCCCCACTTAAAATATGAAGTTACTTTTTGAAATTGCTCGATTTTTGAAACAAAACTGCATTTAAAGAAAATGACATCAGACTCATCTAAAATTATATATTGTATTAATGGCCATATCTCCGTCAAAAATGGCCCCACGCCAATAATGAAGTTAATTTTATACTTTGCTCGATTTATGAATAAAAACTGCATTTAAATAAAATGACTTCAGACTCATCTAAAATTATATATTATATTAATGGCCATATCTCTGTCAAAAAGGGGCCCACTCCAATAATAAACTTACTTTTAGAAATTGCTCGATTTTTTAAACAAAACTGCAGTTAAACAAAATGACTTCAGACTCATCTAAAATTATATATTATATTAATGGCCATATCTCTGTTAAAATTGGCCCCACTTCAAATATGGAGTTACCTTTAGAAATTGCTCGATTTTTGAAACAAAACTGCATTTAAAGAAAATGACTTCAGACTCATCTAAAATTATATATTGTATTAATGGCCATATCTCCGTCAAAAATAGTCCCACTTCAAATATGAAGGTATTTTTAGAAATTGCTCGATTTGTGAAACAAAACTGCATTTAAACAAAATGACTTCAGACTCATCTAAAATTATATATTTTATTAATGGCCATATCTCTGTCAAAAATGGCCCCATTTCAAATATGGAGTTACTTTTAGAAATTGCTCGATTTTTTAAATAAAACTGCATTTAAAGAAAATGACTTCAGACTCGTCTAAAATTATATATTATGTTAATGGCCATATCTCCGTCAAAAATGGCCCCACTCCAATAATGAAGTTATTTTTAGACTTTGCTCGATTTTTGAAACAAAACTGCATTAAAACAAAATGACTTCAGACTCATCTAAAATTATATATTGTATTAATGGCCATATCTCCGTCAAAAATGGCCCCACATAAAATATGAAGTTATTTTTATACTTTGCTCGATTTATGAATCAAAACTGCATTTAAAGAAAATTAGTTTAGACTCATCTAAAATTATATATTATATTAATGGCCATATCTCTGTCAAAAATGGCCCCACTTAAAATATGAAGTTACTTTTTGAAATTGCTCGATTTTTGAAACGAAACTGCATTTAAAGAAAATGACTTCAGACTCATCTAAAATTATATATTATATTAATGGCCATATCTCCGTCAAAAATGGCCCCACTTCAAATATGAAGGAATTTTTAGAATTTGCTCGATTTTTGAAACAAAACTGCATGAAAACGAAATGACTTCAGACTCATCTAAAATTATATATTGTATTAATGGCCATATCTCCGTCAAAAATGGCCCCACATAAAATATGAAGTTACTTTTAGAAATTGCTCGATTTTTGAAACAAAACTGCATTTGAAGAAAATGACTTCAGACTCATCTAAAATTATATATTGTATTAATGGCCATATCTCCGTCAAAAATGGCCCCACATAAAATATGAAGTTACTTTTAGAAATTGCTCGATTTTTGAAACAAAACTGCATTTAAAGAAAATGACTTCAGACTCATCTAAAATTATATATTGTATTAATGGCCATATCTCCGTCAAAAATGGCATCACTTCAAATATGGAGTTACTTTTAGAAATTGCTCGATTTTTTAAACAAAACTGCATTTAAAGAAAATGTCTTCAGACTCATCTAAAATTATTTATTGTATTAATGGCCATATCTCCGTCAAAAATGGCCCCACATAAAATATGAAGTTACTTTTAGAAATTGCTCGATTTTTGAAACAAAACTGCATTTAAAGAAAATGACTTCAGACTCATCCAAAATTATATATTATATTAATGGCCATATCTCTGTCAAAAAGGGGCCCACTCCAATAATGAAGTTACTTTTAGAAATTGCTCGATTTTTTAAACAAAACTGCAGTTAAACTAGAAAATGACTTCAGACTCATCTTAAATTATATATTATATTAATGGCCAAATCTCTGTTAAATTGGCCATATCTCTGTCAAAAATGGCCCCACTTCAAATATATGAAGTTACTTTTAGAAATTGCTCGATTTTTGAAACAAAACTGCATTTAAAGAAAATGACTTCAGACTCATCTAAAATTATATATTGTATTAATGGCCATATCTCCGTCAAAAATGGCCCCACTTCAAATATGGAGTTACTTTTAGAAATTGCTCGATTTATTAAACAAAACTGCATTTAAAGAAAATGACTTCAGACTCATCTAAAATTATATATTGTATTAATGGCCATATCTCCGTCAAAAATGGCCCCACTTCAAATATGAAGTTATTTTTAGAAATTGCTCGATTTTTGAAACAAAACTGCATTTAAAGAAAATGACTTCAGACTCATCTAAAATTATATATTATATTAATGGCCATATCTCCGTCAAAAATGGCCCCATTTCAAATATGAAGTTACTTTTAGAAATTGCTCGATTTTTGAAACAAAACTGCATTTAAAGAAAATGACTTCAGACTCATCTAAAATTATATATTGTATTAATGGCCATATCTCCGTCAAAAATGGCCCCACTTCAAATATGAAGTTATTTTTAGAAATTGCTCGATTTATGAAACAAAACTGCATTTAAAGAAAATGACTTCAGACTCATCTAAAATTATATATTATATTAATGGCCATATCTCTGTCAAAAATGGCCCCACTTCAAATATGAAGTTACTTTTAGAAATTGCTCGATTTTTGAAACAAAACTGCATTTAAAGAAAATGACTTCAGACTCATCTAAAATTATATATTGTATTAATGGCCATATCTCCGTCAAAAATGGCCCCACTTCAAATATGAAGGTATTTTTAGAAATTGCTCGATTTTTGAAACAAAACTGCATTTAAAGAAAATGACTTCAGACTCATCTAAAATTATATATTATATTAATGGCCATATCTCCGTCAAAAATGGCCCCACTTCAAATATGAAGTTACTTTTAGAAATTGCTCGATTTTTGAAACAAAACTGCATTTAAACAAAATGACTTCAGACTCATCTAAAATTATATATTATATTAATGGCCATATCTCTGTCAAAAATGGCCCCACTTCAAATATGAAGTTATTTTTAGAAATTGCTCGATTTTTTGAAACAAAACTGCATTTAAAGAAAATGACTTCAGACTCATCTAAAATTATATATTGTATTAATGGCCATATCTCCGTCAAAAATGGCCCCACTTCAAATATGAAGTTATTTTTAGAAATTGCTCGATTTTTGAAACAAAACTGCATTTAAAGAAAATGACTTCAGACTCATCTAAAATTATATATTATATTAATGGCCATATCTCTGTCAAAAATGGCCCCACTTCAAATATGAAGTTATTTTTAGAAATTGCTCGATTTTTGAAACAAAACTGCATTTAAAGAAAATGACTTCAGACTCATCTAAAATTATATATTATATTAATGGCCATATCTCTGTCAAAAATGGCCCCACTTCAAATATGAAGGTATTTTTAGAATTTGCTCGATTTTTGAAACAAAACTGCATTTAAAGAAAATGACTTCAGACTCATCTAAAATTATATATTGTATTAATGGCCATATCTCTCGTCAAAAATGGCCCCACTTCAAATATGAAGTTACTTTTAGAAATTGCTCGATTTTTTGAAACAAAACTGCATTTAAAGAAAATGACTTCAGACTCATCTAAAATTATATATTATATTAATGGCCATATCTCCGTCAAAAATGGCCCCACTTCAAATATGAAGTTATTTTTAGAAATTGCTCGATTTTTGAAACAAAACTGCATTTAAACAAAATGACTTCAGACTCATCTAAAATTATATATTGTATTAATGGCCATATCTCCGTCAAAAATGGCCCCACTTAAAATATGAAGTTATTTTTAGAAATTGCTCGATTTTTGAAACAAAACTGCATTTAAAGAAAATGACTTCAGACTCATCTAAAATTATATATTGTATTAATGGCCATATCTCCGTCAAAAATGGCCCCACTTCAAATATGAAGTTACTTTTAGAAATTGCTCGATTTTTGAAACAAAACTGCATTTAAAGAAAATGACTTCAGACTCATCTAAAATTATATATTGTATTAATGGCCATATCTCTGTCAAAAATGGCCCCACTTCAAATATGAAGTTATTTTTAGAAATTGCTCGATTTTTGAAACAAAACTGCATTTAAACAAAATGACTTCAGACTCATCTAAAATTATATATTATATTAATGGCCATATCTCCTGTCAAAAATGGCCCCACTTCAAATATGAAGTTATTTTTAGAAATTGCTCGATTTTTGAAACAAAACTGCATTTAAAGAAAATGACTTCAGACTCATCTAAAATTATATATTATATTAATGGCCATATCTCCGTCAAAAATGGCCCCACTTCAAATATGAAGTTATTTTTAGAAATTGCTCGATTTTTGAAACAAAACTGCATTTAAAGAAAATGACTTCAGACTCATCTAAAATTATATATTGTATTAATGGCCATATCTCCGTCAAAAATGGCCCCACTTCAAATATGAAGTTACTTTTAGAAATTGCTCGATTTTTGAAACAAAACTGCATTTAAAGAAAATGACTTCAGACTCATCTAAAATTATATATTATATTAATGGCCATATCTCCGTCAAAAATGGCCCCACTTCAAATATGAAGTTATTTTTAGAATTTGCTCGATTTTTGAAACAAAACTGCATTTAAAGAAAATGACTTCAGACTCATCTAAAATTATATATTGTATTAATGGCCATATCTCCGTCAAAAATGGCCCCACTTCAAATATGAAGGTTTTTTAGAAATTGCTCGATTTTTGAAACAAAACTGCATTTAAAGAAAATGACTTCAGACTCATCTAAAATTATATATTGTATTAATGGCCATATCTCCGTCAAAAATGGCCCCACTTCAAATATGAAGGTATTTTTAGAATTTGCTCGATTTTTGAAACAAAACTGCATTTAAAGAAAATGTCTTCAGACTCATCCAAAATTATATATTATATTAATGGCCATATCTCCGTCAAAAATGGCCCCACTTCAAATATGAAGGTATTTTTAGAAATTGCTCGATTTGTGAAACAAAACTGCATTTAAACAAAATGACTTCAGACTCATCTAAAGTTATATATTTTTTTAATGGCCATATCTCTGTCAAAAATGGCCCCATTTCAAATATGGAGTTACTTTTAGAAATTGCTCGATTTTTTAAACAAAACTGCATTTAAAGAAAATGACTTCAGACTCATCTAAAATTATATATTATATTAATGGCCATATCTCCGTCAAAAATGGCCCCACTCAAATAATGAAGTTATTTTTAGAACTTTGCTCGATTTTTAAAACAAAACTGCATTTAAACAAAATGACTTCAGACTCATCCAAAATTATATATTATATTAATGGCCATATCTCCGTCAAAAATGGCCCCACATAAAATATGAAGTTACTTTTAGAAATTGCTCGATTTTTGAAACAAAACTGCATTTAAAGAAAATGACTTCAGACTCATCTAAAATTATATATTATATTAATGGCCATATCTCTGTCAAAAATAGTCCCACTTCAAATATGAAGGTATTTTTAGAAATTGCTCGATTTTTGAAACAAAACTGCATTTAAAGAAAATGACTTCAGACTCATCTAAAATTATATATTGTATTAATGGCCATATCTCCGTCAAAAATGGCCCCACTTCAAATATGAAGGTATTTTTAGAATTTGCTCGATTTTTAAAACAAAACTGCATTTAAAGAAAATGTCTTCAGACTCATCCAAATTTATATATTATATTAATGGCCATATTTCCGTCAAAAATGGCCCCACTTCAAATATGAAGGTATTTTTAGAAATTGCTCGATTTTTTGAAACAAAACTGCATTTAAACAAAATGACTTCAGACTCATCTAAAATTATATATTGTATTAATGGCCATATCTCTTTTAAAAATAGTCCCACTTCAAATATGAAGGTATTTTTAGAAATTGCTCGATTTGTGAAACAAAACTGCATTTAAAGAAAATGTCTTCAGACTTATCCAAGATTATTTATTGTATTAATGGCCATATATCTGTCAAAAATAGTCCCACTTCAAATATGAAGGTATTTGTAGAATTTGCTCGATTTTTAAAACAAAACTGCATTTAAAGAAAATGTCTTCAGACTCATCCAAATTTATATATTGTAATGGCCATATCTCCGTCAAAAATGGCCCCACATAAAATATGAAATTATTTTTATACTTTGCTCGATTTATGAATCAAAACTGCATTTAAGGAAAATGACTTTAGACTCATCTAAAATTATATATTATATTAATGGCCATATCTCTGTTAAAATTGGCCCCACTTCAAATATGAAGGTATTTTTAGAAACTGCTCGATTTGTGAAGCAAAACTGCATTTATACAAAATGACTTCAGACTCATCTAAAGTTATATATTGTATTAATGGCCATATCTCTGTCAAAAATGGCCCCACTTCAAATATGGAGTTACTTTTAGAAATTGATCGATTTTTTAAACAAAACTGCATTTAAAGAAAATGTCTTCAGACTTATCCAAGATTATTTATTGTATTAATGGCCATATCTCTGTCAAAAATAGTCCCACTTCAAATATGAAGGTATTTTTGAAAATTGCTCGATTTGTGAAACAAAACTGCATTTAAACAAAATGACTTCAGACTCATCTAAAGTTATATATTTTATTAATGGCCATATCTCTGTCAAAAATGGCCCCATTTCAAATATGGAGTTACTTTTAGAAATTGCTCGATTTTTTAAACAAAACTGCATTTAAAGAAAATGACTTCAGACTCGTCTAAAATTATATATTATGTTAATGGCCATATCTCCGTCAAAAATGGCCCCACATAAAATAAGAAGTTACTTTTAGAAATTGCTCGATTTTTGAAACAAAACTGCATTTAAAGAAAATGACTTCAGACTCATCTAAAATTATATATTGTATTAATGGCCATATCTCCGTCAAAAATGGCCCCACTCCAAATATGAAGTTATTTTTAGACATTGCTCGATTTTTGAAACAAAACTGCATTTAAAGAAAATGACTTCAGACTCATCTAAAATTATATATTATATTAATGGCCATATCTCTGTCAAAAATGGCCCCACTTCAAATATGAAGTTATTTTTAGAAATTGCTCGATTTTTGAAACAAAACTGCATTTAAACAAAATGACTTCAGACTCATCTAAAATTATATATTATATTAATGGCCATATCTCTGTCAAAAATGGCCCCACTTCAAATATGAAGTTATTTTTAGAAATTGCTCGATTTTTGAAACAAAACTGCATTTAAACAAAATGACTTCAGACTCATCTAAAATTATATATTGTATTAATGGCCATATCTCTGTCAAAAATGGCCCCACTTCAAATATGAAGTTATTTTTAGAATTTGCTCGATTTTTGAAACAAAACTGCATTTAAAGAAAATGACTTCAGACTCATCTAAAATTATATATTATATTAATGGCCATATCTCTGTCAAAAATGGCCCCACTTCAAATATGAAGTTATTTTTAGAATTTGCTCGATTTTTAAAACAAAACTGCATTTAAAGAAAATGACTTCAGACTCATCCAAATTTATATATTATATTAATGGCCATATCTCCGTCAAAAATGGCCCCACTTCAAATATGAAGGTATTTTTAGAAATTGCTCGATTTTTGAAACAAAACTGCATTTAAACAAAATGACTTCAGACTCATCTAAAATTATATATTGTATTAATGGCCATATCTCCGTCAAAAATGGCCCCACTTCAAATATGGAGTTACTTTTAGAAATTGCTCGATTTTTTAAACAAAACTGCATTTAAAGAAAATGACTTCAGACTCATCTAAAATTATATATTATATTAATGGCCATATCTCCGTCAAAAATGGCCCCACTGCCAATAATGAAGTTATTTTTAGACATTGCTCGATTTTTGAAACAAAACTGCATTTAAAGAAAATGACTTCAGACTCATCTAAAATTATATATTATATTAATGGCCATATCTCCGTCAAAAATGGCCCCACGCCAATAATGAAGTTATTTTTAGACTTTGCTCGATTTATGAAACAAAACTGCATTTAAAGAAAATGACTTCAGACTCATCTAAAATTATATATTATATTAATGGCCATATCTCTGTCAAAAATGGGCCCACTCCAATAATAAAGTTACTTTTAGAAATTGCTCGATTTTTTAAACAAAACTGCATTTAAACAAAATGACTTCAGACTCATCTAAAATTATATATTATATTAATGGCCATATCTCTGTTAAAATTGGCCCCACTTCAAATATGGATTTACTTTTAGAAATTGCTCGATTTTTAAAACAAAACTGCATTTAAACAAAATGACTTCAGACTCATCCAAATTTTTATATTATATTAATGGCCATATCTCCGTCAAAAATGGCCCCACATAAAATATGAAGTTACTTTTAGAAATTGCTCGATTTTTGAAACAAAACTGCATTTAAAGAAAATGACTTCAGACTCATCTAAAATTATATATTATATTAATGGCCATATCTCCGTCAAAAATGGCCCCACTTCAAATATGAAGTTATTTTTAGACTTTGCTCGTTTTTTAAAACAAAACTGCATTTAAAGAAAATGTCTTCAGACTCATCCAAGATTATTTATTGTATTAATGGCCATATCTCTGTCAAAAATAGTCCCACTTCAAATATGAAGGTATTTTTAGAAATTGCTCGATTTGTGAAACAAAACTGCATTTAAACAAAATGACTTCAGACTCATCTAAAATTATATATTGTATTAATGGGCCATATCTCCGTCAAAAATGGCCCACTTCAAATATGAAGGTATTTTTAGAATTTGCTCGATTTTTAAAACAAAACTGCATTTAAAGAAAATGTCTTCAGACTCATCCAAATTTATATATTATATTAATGGCCATATCTCCGTCAAAAATGGCCCCACATCAAATATGAAGGTATTTTTAGAAATTACTCGGTTTGTGAAACAAAACTGCATTTAAACAAAATGACTTCAGACTCATCTAAAGTTATGTATTGTATTAATGGCCATATCTCTGTCAAAAATGGCATCACTTCAAATATGGAGTTACTTTTAGAAATTGGTCGATTTTTGAACAAAACTGCATTTAAAGAAAATGTCTTCAGACTCATCTAAAATTATATATTGTATTAATGGCCATATCTCCGTCAAAAATGGCCCCACTTAAAATATGAAGTTACTTTTAGAAATTGCTCGATTTTTGAAACAAAACTGCATTTAAAGAAAATGACTTCAGACTCATCTAAAATTATATATTGTATTAATGGCCATATCTCCGTCAAAAATGGCCCCACACCAATAATGAAGTTATTTTTATACTTTGCTCGATTTATGAAACAAAACTGCATTTAAAGAAAATGACTTCAGACTCATCTAAAATTATATATTATATTAATGGCCATATCTCTGTCAAAAATGGGCCCACTCCAATAATAAAGTTACTTTTAGAAATTGCTCGATTTTTTAAACAAAACTGCATTTAAACAAAATGACTTCAGACTCATCTAAAATTATATATTATATTAATGGCCATATCTCTGTCAAAATTGGCCCCACTTCAAATATGAAGGTATTTTTAGAAATTGCTCGATTTGTGAAACAAAACTGCATTTAAACAAAATGACTTCAGACTCATCTAAAATTATATATTGTATTAATGGCCATATCTCCGTCAAAAATGGCCCCACTTCAAATATGAAGGTATTTTTAGAAATTGCTCGTTTTTTTAAACAAAACTGCATTTAAAGAAAATGTCTTCAGACTCATCCAAGATTATTTATTGTATTAATGGACATATCTCTGTCAAAAATGGCCCCACTTCAAATATGAAGGTATTTTTAGAAATTGCTCGATTTTTGAAACAAAACTGCATTTAAACAAAATGACTTCAGACTCATCTAAAATTATATATTTTATTAATGGCCATATCTCCGTCAAAAATGGCCCCACTTCAAATATGGAGTTATTTTTAGAAATTGCTCGATTTTTGAAACAAAACTGCATTTAAAGAAAATGACTTCAGACTCATCTAAAATTATATATTATATTAATGGCCATATCTCCGTCAAAAATGGCCCCACTTCAAATATGAAGTTATTTTTAGAAATTGCTCGATTTTTGAAACAAAACTGCATTTAAAGAAAATGACTTCAGACTCATCTAAAATTATATATTGTATTAATGGCCATATCTCTGTCAAAAATGGCCCCACTTCAAATATGAAGGTATTTTTAGAAATTGCTCGATTTTTGAAACAAAACTGCATTTAAAGAAAATGACTTCAGACTCATCTAAAATTATATATTGTATTAATGGCCATATCTCCGTCAAAAATGGCCCCACTTCAAATATGAAGTTACTTTTAGAAATTGCTCGATTTTTTAAACAAAACTGCATTTAAAGAAAATGTCTTCAGACTCATCTAAAATTATATATTGTATTAATGGCCATATCTCCGTCAAAAATGGCCCCACTTCAAATATGAAGGTATTTTTAGAAATTGCTCGATTTTTGAAACAAAACTGCATTTAAACAAAATGACTTCAGACTCATCTAAAATTATATATTGTATTAATGGCCATATCTCCGTCAAAAATGGCCCCACTTCAAATATGAAGGTACTTTTAGAAATTGCTCGATTTTTTAAACAAAACTGCATTTAAAGAAAATGTCTTCAGACTCATCTAAAATTATATATTATATTAATGGCCATATCTCTGTCAAAAATGGCCCCACTCAAAATTGGCTATACTTTTGGGAAACAAAAGCTATTTAAAAATGAACCTTCAGACTAATAAAAAATATATATAAATGTTAATGGCCATATTCTGGAAAAAAATCCACTTCAAATATGAAGTTATTTTTAGAAATTGCTCGATTTGTGAAACAAAACTGCATTTAAACAAAATGACTTCAGACTCATCTAAAATTATATATTGTATTAATGGCCATATCTCTGTCAAAAATGGCCCCACTTCAAATATGAAGTTATTTTTAGACATTGCTCGATTTTTGAAACAAAACTGCATTTAAAGAAAATGTCTTCAGACTCATCTAAAATTATATATTGTATTAATGGCCATATCTCCGTCCAAAATGGCCCCACTTCAAATATGAAGGTACTTTTAGAAATTGCTCGATTTGTGAAACAAAACTGCATTTAAACAAAATGTCTTCAGACTCATCTAAAGTTATATATTTTATTAATGGCCATATCTCTGTCAAAAATGGCCCCACTTCAAATATGGAGTTACTTTTAGAAATTGCTTGATTTTTTTTTTTAGAAACAAAACTGCATTTAAAAGAAATGACTT
>JAEIFX010000689.1:0-11126 GCA_018904325.1 Drosophila murphyi
CAAAAAGGGCCCCACTTAAAACATGAAGGTATTTTTAGAATTTGCTCGATTTTTTAAACACAAAACTGCATTTAAACAAAATGACTTCAGACTCATCTAAAATTATATATTGTATTAATGGCCATATCTCCGTCAAAAATGGCCCCACTCCAATAATGAAGTTATTTTTAGACTTTGCTCGATTTTTGAAACAAAACTGCATTTAAAGAAAATGACTTCAGACTCATCTAAAATTATATATTGTATTAATGGCCATATCTCCGTCAAAAATGGCCCCACTCCAATAATGAAGTTATTTTTAGACTTTGCTCGATTTTTGAAACAAAACTGCATTTAAAGAAAATGACTTCAGACTCATCTAAAATTATATATTGTATTAATGGCCATATCTCTGTCAAAAATGGCCCCACTTAAAATAATGAAGTTACTTTTAGAATTTGCTCGATTTTTTGAAACAAAACTGCATTTAAAGAAAATGACTTCAGACTCATCTAAAATTATATATTGTATTAATGGCCATATCTCCGTCAAAAATGGCCCCACTTAAAATATGAAGTTATTTTTAGAATTTGCTCGATTTTTTAAACAAAACTGCATTTAAAGAAAATGTCTTCAGACTCATCTAAAATTATATATTATATTAATGGCCATATCTCCGTCAAAAATGGCCCCACTTCAAATATGAAGGTATTTTTAGAAATTGCTCGATTTTTTAAACAAAACTGCATTTAAACAAAATGTCTTCAGACTCATCTAAAATTATATATTGTATTAATGGCCATATCTCCGTCAAAAATGGCCCCACTAAAATAATGAAGTTATTTTTAGACTTTGCTCGATTTTTGAAACAAAACTGCATTTAAAGAAAATGACTTCAGACTCATCTAAAATTATATATTATGTTAATGGCCATATCTCCGTCAAAAATGGCCCCACTCCAATAATGAAGTTATTTTTAGACTTTGCTCGATTTTTGAAACAAAACTGCATTAAAACAAAATGACTTCAGACTCATCTAAAATTATATATTGTATTGATGGCCATATATCCGTCAAAAATGGCCCCACTTAAAATATGAAGGTATTTTTAGAATTTGCTCGATTTTTGAAACAAAACTGCATTTAAAGAAAATGTCTTCAGACTCATCTTAAATTATATATTGTATTAATGGCCATGTTTCCGTCAAAAATGGCCCCACATAAAATATGAAGTTACTTTCAGAAATTGCTCGATTTTTGAAACAAAACTGCATTTAAACAAAATGACTTCAGACTCATCTAAAATTATATATTATATTAATGGCCATATCTCTGTCAAAAATGGCCCCACTTCAAATATGAAGGTATTTTTAGAATTTGCTCGATTTTTGAAACAAAACTGCATTTAAAGAAAATTACTTCAGACTCATCTAACATTATATATTATATTAAGGGCTATATCTACGTCAAAAAGGGCCCCACTTAAAACATGAAGGTATTATTAGAATTTGCTCGATTTTTTAAACACAAAACTGCATTTAAACAAAATTACTTCAGACTCATATAAAATTATATATTGTATTAATGGCCATATCTCCATCAAAAATGGCTCCACTCCAATAATGAAGTTATTTTAAGACTTTGCTCGATTTTTGAAACAAAACTGCATTTAAAGAAAATGACTTCAGACTCATCTAAAATCATATATTATGTTAATGGCCATATCTCCGTCAAAAATGCCCCACTCCGATAATGAAGTTATTTTTAGACTTTGCTCGATTCTTGAAACAAAACTGAATTAAAAGAAAATGACTTCAGACTCATCTAAAATTATATATTGTATTAATGGCCATATCTCTGTCAAAAATGGACCCACTTAAAATATGGAGTTACTTTTAGAATTTCTCGATTTTTGAAACAAAACTGCATTTAAAGAAAATGTCTTCAGACTCATCTAAAATTATATATTGTATTAATGGCCATATCTCCGTCAAAAATGGCCCCACATAAAATATAAAGTTACTTTTAGAAATTGCTCGATTTTTTAAACAAAACTGCATTTAAAGAAAATGACTTCAGACTCATCTAAAATTATATATTATATTAATGGCCATATCTCTGTCAAAAATGGCCCCACTTAAAACATGAAGATATTATTAGAATTTGATCGATTTTTTAAACAAAACTGCATTTAAACAAAATGACTTCAGACTCATACAAAATTATATATTGTATTAATGGCCATATCTCCATCAAAAATGGCTCCACTCCAATAATGAAGTTATTTTTAGACTTTGCTCGATTTTTGAAACAAAACTGCATTTAAAGAAAATGTCTTCAGACTCATCTAAAATTATATATTGTATTAATGGCCATTTTATAAACTTTGCTCGATTTTTGAAACAAAACTGCATTTAAAGAAAATGACTTCAGACTCATCTAAAATTATATATTGTATTAATGGCCATATCTCCGTCAAAAAGGGCCCCACTTAAAATATGATTTTAGGTATTTTTAGAATTTGCTCGATTTTTTTAAACAAAACTGCATTTAAAGAAAATGACTTCAGACTCATCTAAAATTATATATTGTATTAATGGCCATATCTCCGTCAAAAATGGCCCCACTCAAATAATGAAGTTATTTTTAGACTTTGCTCGATTTTTGAAACAAAACTGCATTTAAAGAAAATGACTTCAGACTCATCTAAAATTATATATTGTATTAATGGCCATATCTCCGTCAAAAATGGCCCCACTTCAAAATATGAAGTTATTTTTAGAATTTGCTCGATTTTTGAAACAAAACTGCATTTAAAGAAAATGACTTCAGACTCATCTAAAATTATATATTGTATTAATGGCCATATCTCCGTCAAAAATGGCCCCACTTAAAATATGAAGGTATTTTTAGAATTTGCTCGATTTTTTAAACAAAACTGCATTTAAAGAAAATGACTTCAGACTCATCTAAAATTATATATTGTATTAATGGCCATATCTCCGTCAAAAATGGCCCCACTTAAAATATGAAGGTATTTTTAGAATTTGCTCGATTTTTGAAACAAAACTGCATTTAAAGAAAATGACTTCAGACTCATCTAAAATTATATATTGTATTAATGGCCATATCTCCGTCAAAAATGGCCCCACTTAAAATATGAAGGTATTTTTAGAATTTGCTCGATTTTTTGAAACAAAACTGCATTTAAAGAAAATGACTTCAGACTCATCTAAAATTATATATTGTATTAATGGCCATATCTCCGTCAAAAATGGCCCCACTTAAAATATGAAGTTATTTTTAGAATTTGCTCGATTTTTGAAACAAAACTGCATTTAAAGAAAATGACTTCAGACTCATCTAAAATTATATATTGTATTAATGGCCATATCTCCGTCAAAAATGGCCCCACTTCTAAAATATGAAGTTATTTTTAGAATTTGCTCGATTTTTGAAACAAAACTGCATTTAAAGAAAATGACTTCAGACTCATCTAAAATTATATATTGTATTAATGGCCATATCTCCGTCAAAAATGGCCCCACTTAAAATATGAAGTTATTTTTAGAATTTGCTCGATTTTTGAAACAAAACTGCATTTAAAGAAAATGACTTCAGACTCATCTAAAATTATATATTGTATTAATGGCCATATCTCCGTCAAAAATGGCCCCACTTCAAAATATGAAGGTATTTTTAGAATTTGCTCGATTTTTGAAACAAAACTGCATTTAAAGAAAATGACTTCAGACTCATCTAAAATTATATATTGTATTAATGGCCATATCTCCGTCAAAAATGGCCCCACTTAAAATATGAAGGTATTTTTAGAATTTGCTCGATTTTTGAAACAAAACTGCATTTAAACAAAATGACTTCAGACTCATCTAAAATTATATATTGTATTAATGGCCATATCTCCGTCAAAAATGGCCCCACTTCAAATATGAAGTTATTTTTAGAATTTGCTCGATTTTTGAAACAAAACTGCATTTAAAGAAAATGACTTCAGACTCATCTAAAATTATATATTGTATTAATGGCCATATCTCCGTCAAAAATGGCCCCACTTCAAAATATGAAGTTATTTTTAGAATTTGCTCGATTTTTGAAACAAAACTGCATTTAAAGAAAATGACTTCAGACTCATCTAAAATTATATATTGTATTAATGGCCATATCTCCGTCAAAAATGGCCCCACTTAAAATATGAAGGTATTTTTAGAATTTGCTCGATTTTTGAAACAAAACTGCATTTAAAGAAAATGTCTTCAGACTCATCTAAAATTATATATTGTATTAATGGCCATATCTCCGTCAAAAATGGCCCCACTTAAAATATGAAGGTATTTTTAGAATTTGCTCGATTTTTGAAACAAAACTGCATTTAAAGAAAATGACTTCAGACTCATCTAAAATTATATATTGTATTAATGGCCATATCTCCGTCAAAAATGGCCCCACTTAAAATATGAAGGTATTTTTAGAAATTTGCTCGATTTTTGAAACAAAACTGCATTTAAAGAAAATGTCTTCAGACTCATCTAAAATTATATATTGTATTAATGGCCATATCTCCGTCAAAAATGGCCCCACTTAAAATATGAAGGTATTTTTAGAATTTGCTCGATTTTTGAAACAAAACTGCATTTAAAGAAAATGACTTCAGACTCATCTAAAATTATATATTGTATTAATGGCCATATCTCCGTCAAAAATGGCCCCACTTAAAATATGAAGGTATTTTTAGACTTTGCTCGATTTTTGAAACAAAACTGCATTTAAAGAAAATGACTTCAGACTCATCTAAAATTATATATTATATTAATGGCCATATCTCCGTCAAAAATGGCCCCACTTCAAATATGAAGGTATTTTTAGAATTTGCTCGATTTTTGAAACAAAACTGCATTTAAACAAAATGACTTCAGACTCATCTAAAATTATATATTGTATTAATGGCCATATCTCCGTCAAAAATGGCCCCACTTAAAATATGAAGTTATTTTTAGAATTTGCTCGATTTTTGAAACAAAACTGCATTTAAAGAAAATGACTTCAGACTCATCTAAAATTATATATTGTATTAATGGCCATATCTCCGTCAAAAATGGCCCCACTTAAAATATGAAGGTATTTTTAGAATTTGCTCGATTTTTGAAACAAAACTGCATTTAAAGAAAATGACTTCAGACTCATCTAAAATTATATATTGTATTAATGGCCATATCTCCGTCAAAAATGGCCCCACTTCAAAATATGAAGGTATTTTTAGAATTTGCTCGATTTTTGAAACAAAACTGCATTTAAACAAAATGACTTCAGACTCATCTAAAATTATATATTGTATTAATGGCCATATCTCCGTCAAAAATGGCCCCACTTCAAATATGAAGGTATTTTTAGAATTTGCTCGATTTTTGAAACAAAACTGCATTTAAAGAAAATGTCTTCAGACTCATCTAAAATTATATATTGTATTAATGGCCATATCTCCGTCAAAAATGGCCCCACTTAAAATATGAAGGTATTTTTAGAATTTGCTCGATTTTTGAAACAAAACTGCATTTAAAGAAAATGACTTCAGACTCATCTAAAATTATATATTATATTAATGGCCATATCTCCGTCAAAAAGGGCCCCACTTAAAATATGAAGGTATTTTTAGAATTTGCTCGATTTTTGAAACAAAACTGCATTTAAACAAAATGACTTCAGACTCATCTATATAAAATTATATGATTTTATTATCTCGTCAAAAATGGCCCCACTTAAATATGAAGGTTTTTTAGTTTTGCTCGATTTTGAAACAAAACTGCATTTAAACAATACTTCAGACTCATTAAAATTATATATATTAATGGCCATATCTCCGTCTCCAAAAATGGCCCCCAAAATAATGAAGTTATTTTTAGACTTTGCTCGATTTTTGAAACAAAACTGCATTTAAAGAAAAAACTTTATCAGACTCATCTAAAATTATATATTGTATTAATGGCCATATCTCCGTCAAAAATGGCCCCACTTAAAATATGAAGGTATTTTTAGAATTTGCTCGATTTTTTGAAACAAAACTGCATTTAAAGAAAATGTCTTCAGACTCATCTAAAATTATATATTGTATTAATGGCCATATCTCCGTCAAAAATGGCCCCACTTAAAATATGAAGGTATTTTTAGAATTTGCTCGATTTTTTGAAACAAAACTGCATTTAAAGAAAATGTCTTCAGACTCATCTAAAATTATATATTGTATTAATGGCCATATCTCCGTCAAAAATGGCCCCACTTAAAATATGAAGGTATTTTTAGAAATTGCTCGATTTGTGAAACAAAACTGCATTTAAAGAAAATGACATCAGACTCATCTAAAATTATATATTATATTAAGGGCTATATCTGCGTCAAAAAGGGCCCCACTTAAAATATGAAGGTATTTTTAGAATTTGCTCAATTTTTTATACACAAAACTGCATTTAAAGAAAATGACTTCAGACCCATATAAAATTATAGAATGTATTAATGGCCATATCTCCATCAAAAATGGCTCCACTCCAATAATGAAGTTATTTTTAGACTTTGCTCTATTTTTGAAACAAAACTGCATTTAAAGAAAATGACTTCAGACTCATCTAAAATTATATATTATATTAATGGCCATATCTCTGTCAAAAATGGCCCCACTTCAAATATGAAGGTATTTTTAGAATTTGCTCGATTTTTGAAACAAAACTGCATTTAAAGAAAATTACTTCTGACTCATCTAAAATTATATATTATATTAAGGGCTATATCTACGTCAAAAAGGGCCCCACTTAAAACATGAAGGTATTATTAGAATTTGCTCGATTTTTTAAACAAAACTGCATTTAAACAAAATGACTTCAGACTCATATAAAATTATATATTGTATTAATGGCCATATCTCCATCAAAAATGGCTCCACTCCAATAATGAAGTTATTTTTAGACTTTGCTCTATTTTTGAAACAAAACTGCATTTAAAGAAAATGACTTCAGACTCATCTAAAATTATATATTATATTAATGGCCATATCTCTGTCAAAAATGGCCCCACTTCAAATATGAAGGTATTTTTAGAATTTGCTCGATTTTTGAAACAAAACTGCATTATAAAGAAAATGTCTTCAGACTCATCTAAAATTATATATTGTATTAATGGCCATATCTCCGTCAAAAATGGCCCCACGCCAATAATGAAGTTATTTTTCGACTTTGCTCGATTTTTGAAACAAAACTGCATTTAAAGAAAATAACTTCAGACTCATCTAAAATAATATATTGTACTAATGGCCATATCTCTGTCAAAAACGGCCCCACGCCAATAATGAAGGTATTTTTCGACTTTGCTCGATTTTTGAAACAAAACTGCATTAAAACAAAATGACTTCAGACTCATCTAAAATTATATATTGTATTAATGGCCATATCTCCGTCAAAAATGGCCCCACTTAAAATCTGAAGGTATTTTTAGAATTTGCTCGATTTTTGAAACAAAACTGCATTTAAAGAAAATGTCTTCAGACTCACCTAAAATAATATATTGTACTAATGGCCATATCTCTGTCAAAAATGGGCCCACTTCAAATATGGAGTTACTTTTAGAAATTGCTCAATTTTTTAAACAAAACTGCATTTAAAGAAAATGTCTTCAGACTCATCTAAAATTATATATTGTATTACTGGCCATATCTCTGTCAAAAATGGCCCCACATAAAATATGAAGTTACTTTTTGACTTTGCTCGATTTTTGAAACAAAACTGCATTTAAAGAAAATGACTTCAGACTCATCTAAAATTATATATTATATTAATGGCCATATCTGCGTCAAAAATGGCCCCACTTCAAATATGAAGGTATTTTTAGAATTTGCTCGATTTTTGAAACAAAACTGCATTTAAAGAAAATGTATTCAGACTCATCTAAAATTATATATTATATTAATGGCCATATCTGCGTCAAAAATGGCCCCACTTCAAATATGAAGGTATTTTTAGAATTTGCTCGATTTTTGAAACAAAACTGCATTTAAAGAAAATGTCTTCAGACTCATCTAAAATTATATATTGTATTAATGGCCATATCTCCGTCAAAAATGGCCCCACTTCAAAATATGAAGGTATTTTTAGAATTTGCTCGATTTTTGAAACAAAACTGCATTTAAAGAAAATGACTTCAGACTCATCTAAAATTATATATTGTATTAATGGCCATATCTCTGTCAAAAATGGCCCCACTTCAAATATGAAGGTATTTTTAGAATTTGCTCGATTTTTGAAACAAAACTGCATTTAAAGAAAATGACTTCAGACTCATCTAAAATTATATATTGTATTAATGGCCATATCTCCGTCAAAAATGGCCCCACTTCAAATATGAAGGTATTTTTAGAATTTGCTCGATTTTTGAAACAAAACTGCATTTAAAGAAAATGTCTTCAGACTCATCTAAAATTATATATTGTATTAATGGCCATATCTCCGTCAAAAATGGCCCCACTTAAAATATGAAGTTATTTTTAGAATTTGCTCGATTTTTGAAACAAAACTGCATTTAAAGAAAATGTCTTCAGACTCATCTAAAATTATATATTGTATTAATGGCCATATCTCCGTCAAAAATGGCCCCACTTCAAATATGAAGTTATTTTTAGACTTTGCTCGATTTTTGAAACAAAACTGCATTTAAAGAAAATGTCTTCAGACTCATCTAAAATTATATATTGTATTAATGGCCATATCTCCGTCAAAAATGGCCCCACTTAAAATATGAAGGTATTTTTAGAATTTGCTCGATTTTTGAAACAAAACTGCATTTAAAGAAAATGACTTCAGACTCATCTAAAATTATATATTATATTAATGGCCATATCTCCGTCAAAAATGGCCCCACTTAAAATATGAAGGTATTTTTAGAATTTGCTCGATTTTTTAAACAAAACTGCATTTAAAGCAAAATGACTTCAGACTCATCTAAAATTATATATTGTATTAATGGCTATATCTCCGTCAAAAATGGCCCCACGCCAATAATGAAGTTATTTTTAGACTTTGCTCGATTTTTGAAACAAAACTGCATTAAAAAAAAAATGACTTCAGACTCATCTAAAATTATATATTATATTAATGGCCATATCTGCGTCAAAAATTGCCCCACTTAAAATATGAAGGTATTTTTAGAATTTGCTCGATTTTTGAAACAAAACTGCATTTAAAGAAAATGACTTCAGACTCATCTAAAATTATATATTGTATTAATGGCCATATCTCCGTCAAAAATGGCCCCACTTAAAATAATGAAGTTATTTTTAGACTTTGCTCGATTTTTGAAACAAAACTGCATTTAAACAAAATGACTTCAGACTCATCTAAAATTATATATTGTATTAATGGCCATATCTCCGTCAAAAATGGCCCCACTTAAAATCTGAAGGTATTTTTAGAATTTGCTCGATTTTTGAAACAAAACTGCATTTAAAGAAAATGTCTTCAGACTCATCTAAAATTATATATTGATATTAATGGCTATATCTCCGTCAAAAATGGCCCCACTTAAAATATGAAGGTATTTTTAGAATTTGCTCGATTTTTGAAACAAAACTGCATTTAAAGAAAATGACTTCAGACTCATCTAAAATTATATATTGTATTAATGGCCATATCTCCGTCAAAAATGGCCCCACTTCAAATATGAAGTTATTTTTAGAATTTGCTCGATTTTTGAAACAAAACTGCATTTAAACAAAATGACTTCAGACTCATCTAAAATTATATATTATATTAATGGCCATATCTCTGTCAAAAATGGCCCTACTTCAAATATGAAGTTACTTTTATAAATTGCTCGATTTTTTAAACAAAACTGCATTTAAAGAAATTGTCTTCAGACTCATCTAAAATTGTATATTGTATTAATGGCCATATCTCCGTCAAAAATGGCCCCACTTAAAATATGAAGGTAGTTTTAGAATTTGCTCGATTTTTGAAACAAAACTGCATTTAAAGAAAATGACTTCAGACTCATCTAAAATTATATATTATATTAAGGGCCATATCTGCGTCAAAAAGGGCCCCACTTAAAACATGAATGTATTTTTAGAATTTGCTCGATTTTTTAAACAAAACTGCATTTAAACAAAATGACTTCAGACTCATATAAAATTATAGAATGTATTAATGGCTATATCTCCGTCAAAAATGGCCCCACGCCAATAATGAAGTTATTTTTAGACTTTGCTCGATTTTTGAAACAAAACTGCATTAAAACAAAATGACTTCAGACTCATCTAAAATTATATATTGTATTAATGGCCATATCTCCGTCAAAAATGGCCCCACTTAAAATCTGAAGGTATTTTTAGAATTTGCTCGATTTTTGAAACAAAACTGCATTTAAAGAAAATGTCTTCAGACTCATCTAAAATTATATATTGTATTAATGGCCATATCTCCGTCAAAAATGGCCCCACATAAAATATGAAGTTACTTTTAAGAATTGCTCGATTTTTTAAACAAAACTGCATTTAAAGCAAATGTCTTCAGACTCATCACTCATCTAAAATTATATATTGTATTAATGGCCATATCTCCGTCAAAAATGGCCCCACTTCAAATATGAAGTTACTTTTAGAAATTGCTCGATTTTTGAAACAAAACTGCATTTAAAGAAAATGTCTGCAGACTCATCTAAAATTATATATTTTATTAATGGCCATATCTCCGTCAAAAATTGCCCCACTCCACTAATTAAGTTATTTTTAGACTTTGCTCGATTTTTCAAACAAAACTTCATTTAATGAAAATATCTTCAGACTCATCTAAAATTATATATTGTATTAGTGGCCATATCTCCGTCAAAAATGGCCCCACTTAAAATCTGAAGGTATTTTTAGAATTTGCTCGATTTTTGAAACAAAACTGCATTTAAAGAATATGACTTCAGACTCATCTAAAATTATATATTGTATTAATGACCATATCTCCGTGAAAAATGGACCCACTTAAAAAATGAAGGTATTTCAGAATTTGCTCGATTTTTGAAACAAAACTGCATTTAAACAAAATGACTTCAGACTCATATAAAATTATAGAATGTACTTATGGCCATATCTCCGTCAAAAATGGA
>JAEIFX010000690.1:0-13961 GCA_018904325.1 Drosophila murphyi
AAATATGAAGGTATTTTTAGAATTGCTCGATTTTTTTAAAAAACAAAGCTGCATTTAAGAAAATGACTTCAGACTCATCTAAAATTATATATTGTATTAATGGCCATATCTCCGTCAAAAAATGGCCCCTTTAATATGAAGTTATTTTTGAAATTGCTCGATTTTTGAAACAAAACTGCATTTAAAGAAAATGACTTCAGACTCATCTAAAATTATATATTGTATTAATGGCCATATCTCTGTCCAAAAATGGCCCCACTTAAATATGAAGTTATTTTTAGAATTTGCTCGATTTTTGAAACAAAACTGCATTTAAAGAAAATGTCTTCAGACTCATCTAAAATTATATATTGTATTAATGGCCATATCTCCCGTCAAAAATGGCCCCACTTCAAATATGAAGTTATTTTTAGAATTTGCTCGATTTTTGAAACAAAACTGCATTTAAAGAAAATGACTTCAGACTCATCTAAAATTATATATTGTATTAATGGCCATATCTCCGTCAAAAATGGCCCCACTTCAAATATGAAGGTATTTTTTAGAATTTGCTCGATTTTTGAAACAAAACTGCATTTAAAGAAAATGACTTCAGACTCATCTAAAATTATATATTGTATTAATGGCCATATCTCCGTCAAAAATGGCCCCACTTCAAATATGAAGTTATTTTTAGAAATTGCTCGATTTTTGAAACAAAACTGCATTTAAAGAAAATGACTTCAGACTCATCTAAAATTATATATTGTATTAATGGCCATATCTCCGTCAAAAATGTCCACTTCAAATATGAAGGTATTTTTAGAAATTGCTCGATTTTTGAAACAAAACTGCATTTAAAGAAAATGACTTCAGACTCATCTAAAATTATATATTGTATTAATGGCCATATCTCCGTCAAAAATGGCCCCACTTAAAATATGAAGTTATTTTTAGAAATTGCTCGATTTTTGAAACAAAACTGCATTTAAAGAAAATGACTTCAGACTCATCTAAAATTATGTATTGTATTAATGGCCATATCTCCGTCAAAAATGGCCCCACTTCAAATATGAAGGTATTTTTAGAATTTGCTCGATTTTTGAAACAAAACTGCATTTAAAGAAAATGACTTCAGACTCATCTAAAATTATATATTATATTAATGGCCATATCTCCGTCAAAAAATGTTTAATATGAAGTTATTTTTAGAATTTGCTCGATTTTTGAAACAAAACTGCATTTAAAGAAAATGACTTCAGACTCATCTAAAATTATATATTGTATTAATGGCCATATCTCCTGTCAAAAATGGCCCCCTTAAAATATGAAGGTATTTTTAGAATTTGCTCGATTTTGAAACAAAGCTGCATTTAAAGAAAATGACTTCAGACTCATCTAAAATTATATATTGTATTAATGGCCATATCTCCGTCAAAAAATGGCCCCACTTCAAAATATGAAGGTTATTTTTAGAAATTGCTCGATTTTTGAAACAAAACTGCATTTAAAGAAAATGACTTCAGACTCATCTAAAATTATATATTATATTAATGGCCATATCTCCGTCAAAAATGGCTCCACTTCAAATATGAAGTTACTTTTAGAATTTGCTCGATTTTTGAAACAAAACTGCATTTAAAGAAAATGTCTTCCAGACTCATCTAAAATTATATATTGTATTAATTTGGCCATATCTCCGTCAAAAATGCCCTAAAATTATTTTTTTAAATTTGCTCGATTTTTGAAACAAAACTGCATTTAAAGAAAATGACTTCAGACTCATCTAAAATTATATATTGTATTAATGGCCATATCTCCGTCAAAAATGCCCACTTAAAAAATGAAGGTATTTTTAGAATTTGCTCGATTTTTGAAACAAAACTGCATTTAAACAAAATGACTTCAGACTCATCTAAAATTATATATTATATTAATGGCCATATCTCCGTCAAAAATGGCCCCACTTCAAATATGAAGGTATTTTTAGAAATTGCTCCGATTTTTGAAACAAAACTGCATTTAAAGAAAATGACTTCAGACTCATCTAAAATTATATATTGTATTAATGGCCATATCTCTGTCAAAAATGGCCCCACTTAAAATATGAAGGTATTTTTAGAATTTGCTCGATTTTTTGAAACAAAACTGCATTTAAAGAAAATGACTTCAGACTCATCTAAAATTATATATTGTATTAATGGCCATATCTCCGTCAAAATGGCCCCACTTAAAATATGAAGGTATTTTTAGAAATTGCTCGATTTTTTAAACAAAACTGCATTTAAAGAAAATGACTTCAGACTCATCTAAAATTATATATTGTATTAATGGCCATATCTCCGTCAAAAATGGGCCCCACTTCTAAATATGAAGGTATTTTTAGAAATTGCTCGATTTTTTAAACAAAACTGCATTTAAACAAAATGACTTCAGACTCATCTAAAATTATATATTGTATTAATGGCCATATCTCCGTCAAAAATGGCCCCACTTAAAATATGAAGGTATTTTTAGAAATTGCTCGATTTTATGAAACAAAACTGCATTTAAACAAAATGACTTCAGACTCATCTAAAATTATATATTGTATTAATGGCCATATCTCCGTCAAAAATGGCCCCACTTAAAATATGAAGGTATTTTTAGAATTTGCTCGATTTTTGAAACAAAACTGCATTTAAACAAAATGACTTCAGACTCATCTAAAAATTATATATTGTATTAATGATATATCTCCTCAAATATGAAGGTATTTTGAAATTGCTCGATTTTTGAAACAAAACATTAAGAAAATTCTTCAGATTTAACAAATCATCTAAAATTATATATTATGGTTATCTCTGTCAAAAATGGCCCCACTTCAAATATTGTAGGTATTTTTAGAATTTGCTCGATTTTTGAAACAAAACTGCATTTAAACAAAATGACTTCAGACTCATCTAAAATTATATATTGTATTAATGGCCATATCTCGTCAAAAATGTTAAATATGAAGGTATTTTTAGAATTTGCTCGATTTTTGAAACAAAACTGCATTTAAAGAAAATGACTTCAGACTCATCTAAAATTATTATTATATTAATGGCCATATCTCCGTCAAAAATGGCCCCACTTCAAATATGAAGGTATTTTTTAGAATTTGCTCGATTTTTGAAACAAAACTGCATTTAAAAAAAATGACTTCAGACTCATCAAATTATAAATTGTATAATATATCTCACTCAAAAGGTGTTTTAATGCTCATTAAAAGTAATTTTTGAAACAAAACTGCATTTAAACAAAATGACTTCAGACTCATCTAAAATTATATATTATATTAATGGCTATATCTCCGTCAAAAATGGCCCCACTTAAAATATGAAGGTATTTTTAGAATTTGCTCGATTTTTGAAACAAAACTGCATTTAAACAAAATGACTTCAGACTCATCTAAAATTATATATTGTATTAATGGCCATATCTCCGTCAAAAAATGGCCCCACTTCAAATATGAAGGTATTTTTAGAATTTGCTCGATTTTTGAAACAAAACTGCATTTAAAGAAAATGACTTCAGACTCATCTAAAATTATATATTGTATTAATGGCCATATCTCCGTCAAAAATGGCCCCACCCAAAAATGAAGGTATTTTTAGAATTTGCTCGATTTTTTAAACAAAACTGCATTTAAACAAAATGACTTCAGACTCATCTAAAATTATATATTGTATTAATGGCCATATCTCCGTCAAAAATGGCCCCACTTCAAATATGAAGTTACTTTTTAGAAATTGCTCGATTTTTGAAACAAAACTGCATTTAAAGAAAATGTCTTCAGACTCATCTAAAATTATATATTATATTAATGGCCATATCTCCGTCAAAAATGGCCCCACTTAAAATATGAAGGTATTTTTAGAATTTGCTCGATTTTTGAAACAAAACTGCATTTAAAGAAAATGACTTCAGACTCATCTAAAATTATATATTATATTAATGGCCATATCTCCGTCAAAAATGGCCCCACTTCAAATATGAAGTTATTTTTAGAATTTGCTCGATTTTTGAAACAAAACTGCATTTAAAGAAAATGACTTCAGACTCATCTAAAATTATATATTATATTAATGGCCATATCTCCGTCAAAAATGGCCCCACTTCAAATAATGAAGTTATTTTTAGAATTTGCTCGATTTTTGAAACAAAACTGCATTTAAACAAAATGACTTCAGACTCATCTAAAATTATATATTGTATTAATGGCCATATCTCCGTCAAAAATGGCCCCACTTAAAATATGAAGTTATTTTTAGAAATTGCTCGATTTTTTGAAACAAAACTGCATTTAAACAAAATGACTTCAGACTCATCTAAAATTATATATTGTATTAATGGCCATATCTCCGTCAAAAATGGCCCCACTTCAAAATATGAAGGTATTTTTAGAAATTGCTCGATTTTTGAAACAAAACTGCATTTAAAGAAAATGACTTCAGACTCATCTAAAATTATATATTATATTAATGGCCATATCTCCGTCAAAAATGGCCCCACTTAAAATATGAAGGTATTTTTAGAAATTGCTCGATTTTTGAAACAAAACTGCATTTAAAGAAAATGACTTCAGACTCATCTAAAATTATATATTGTATTAATGGCCATATCTCCGTCAAAAATGGCCCCACTTCAAATATGAAGGTATTTTTAGAATTTGCTCGATTTTTGAAACAAAACTGCATTTAAAGAAAATGACTTCAGACTCATCTAAAATTATATATTGTATTAATGGCCATATCTCCGTCAAAAATGGCCCCACTTAAAATATGAAGTTATTTTTAGAAATTGCTCGATTTTTGAAACAAAACTGCATTTAAAGAAAATGACTTCAGACTCATCTAAAATTATATATTGTATTAATGGCCATATCTCCGTCAAAAATGGCCCCACTTCAAATATGAAGGTATTTTTAGAATTTGCTCGATTTTTGAAACAAAACTGCATTTAAACAAAATGACTTCAGACTCATCTAAAATTATATATTGTATTAATGGCCATATCTCCGTCAAAAATGGCCCCACTTAAAATATGAAGGTATTTTTAGAAATTGCTCGATTTTTGAAACAAAACTGCATTTAAACAAAATGACTTCAGACTCATCTAAAATTATATATTGTATTAATGGCCATATCTCCGTCAAAAATGGCCCCACTTCAAATAATGAAGGTATTTTTAGAATTTGCTCGATTTTTGAAACAAAACTGCATTTAAACAAAATGACTTCAGACTCATCTAAAATTATATATTGTATTAATGGCCATATCTCCGTCAAAAATGGCCCCACTTAAAATATGAAGGTATTTTTAGAAATTGCTCGATTTTTGAAACAAAACTGCATTTAAAGAAAATGACTTCAGACTCATCTAAAATTATATATTATATTAATGGCCATATCTCCGTCAAAAATGGCCCCACTTAAAATATGAAGGTATTTTTAGAAATTGCTCGATTTTTTGAAACAAAACTGCATTTAAACAAAATGACTTCAGACTCATCTAAAATTATATATTGTATTAATGGCCATATCTCCGTCAAAAATGGCCCCACTTAAAATATGAAGGTATTTTTAGAATTTGCTCGATTTTTTGAAACAAAACTGCATTTAAACAAAATGACTTCAGACTCATCTAAAATTATATATTATATTAATGGCCATATCTCCGTCAAAAATGGCCCCACTTCAAATATGAAGGTATTTTTAGAATTTGCTCGATTTTTGAAACAAAACTGCATTTAAACAAAATGACTTCAGACTCATCTAAAATTATATATTGTATTAATGGCCATATCTCCGTCAAAAATGGCCCCACTTAAAATATGAAGGTATTTTTAGAATTTGCTCGATTTTTGAAACAAAACTGCATTTAAACAAAATGACTTCAGACTCATCTAAAATTATATATTGTATTAATGGCCATATCTCCGTCAAAAATGGCCCCACTTAAAATATGAAGGTATTTTTAGAATTTGCTCGATTTTTGAAACAAAACTGCATTTAAAGAAAATGTCTTCAGACTCATCTAAAATTATATATTGTATTAATGGCCATATCTCCGTCAAAAATGGCCCCACTTAAAATATGAAGGTATTTTTAGAATTTGCTCGATTTTTGAAACAAAACTGCATTTAAACAAAATGACTTCAGACTCATCTAAAATTATATATTGTATTAATGGCCATATCTCCGTCAAAAATGGCCCCACTTAAAATATGAAGGTATTTTTAGAATTTGCTCGATTTTTGAAACAAAACTGCATTTAAACAAAATGACTTCAGACTCATCTAAAAAAATTATATTATTTTTTTTCCTCTCAAAATGGCCCACTTAAAATAATTTTTTAGATTTTTTTGAAACAAAACTGCATTTAAACAAAATGACTTCAGACTCATCTAAAATTATATATTGTATTAATGGCCATATCTCCGTCAAATATGAAGGTATTTTTAGAATTTGCTCGATTTTTTGAAACAAAACTTCATTTAAACAAAATGACTTCAGACTCATCCAAAATTATATATTATATTAATGGCCATATCTCTGCGTCAAAAAGGGCCCCACTTAAAATATGAAGGTATTTTTAGAAATTGCTCGATTTGTGAATCAAAACTGCATTTAAACAAAATGTCTTCACACTCATCCAAATTTATATATTATATTAAGGGCTAGATCTGCGTCAAAAAGGGCCCCACTTAAAATATGAAGGTATTTTTAGAATTTGCTCGATTTTTTATACACAAAGCTGCATTTAAACAAAATGACTTCAGACTCATATAAAATTTTATATTGTATTAATGGCCATATCTCCATCAAAAATGGCTCCACTCCAATAATGAAGTTATTTTTAGACTTTGCTCGATTTTTGAAACAAAACTGCATTTAAAGAAAATGACTTCAGACTCGTCTAAAATGATATACTATGTTAATGGCCATATCTCCGTCAAAAATGGCCCAACGCCAATAATGACGTCATTTTTAGACTTTGCTCGATTTTTGAAACAAAACTGCATTAAAACAAAATGACTTCAGACTCATCTAAAATTATATATTGTATTAATGGCCATATCTCCGTCAAAAATGGCCGCACTTAAAATATGAAGTTACTTTTAGAAATTGCTCGATTTTTGAAACAAAACTGCATTTAAAGAAAATGTCTTCAGACTCATCTAAAATTATATATTATATTAATGGTCATATCTCTGTCAAAAATGGCCCCACTTAAAATTTGAAGGTATTTTTAGAATTTGCTCGATTTTTGAAACAAAACTGCATTTAAAGAAAATGTCTTCAGACTCATCCAAATTTATGTATTATATTAATGGCCATATCTCTGTCAAAAATGGCCCCACTTCAAATATGAAGGTATTTTTAGAAATTGCTCGATTTTTGAAACAAAGCTGCATTTAAAGAAAATGACTTCAGACTCATCTAAAATTATATATTATATTAATGGCCATATCTCCGTCAAAAATGGCCCCACTTCAAATATGAAGTTATTTTTAGAAATTGCTCGATTTTTGAAACAAAGCTGCATTTAAAGAAAATGACTTCAGACTCATCTAAAATTATATATTATATTAATGGCCATATCTCCGTCAAAAATGGCCCCACTTAAAATATGAAGTTATTTTTAGAATTTGCTCGATTTTTGAAACAAAACTGCATTTAAACAAAATGACTTCAGACTCATCTAAAATTATATATTGTATTAATGGCCATATCTCCGTCAAAAATGGCCCCACTTAAAATATGAAGGTATTTTTAGAATTTGCTCGATTTTTGAAACAAAACTGCATTTAAAGAAAATGTCTTCAGACTCATCTAAAATTATATATTGTATTAATGGCCATATCTCCGTCAAAAATGGCCCCACTTAAAATATGAAGTTACTTTTAGAAATTTGCTCGATTTTTGAAACAAAACTGCATTTAAAGAAAATGTCTTCAGACTCATCTAAAATTATATATTGTATTAATGGCCATATCTCCGTCAAAAATGGCCTCCACTTCAAATATGAAGTTATTTTTAGAATTTGCTCGATTTTTTGAAACAAAACTGCATTTAAAGAAAATGTCTTGAGACTCATCTAAAATTATATATTGTATTAATGGCCATATCTCCGTCAAAAATGGCCCCACTTAAAAAATGAAGGTATTTTTAGAATTTGCTCGATTTTTGAAACAAAACTTCATTAAAACAAAATGACTTCAGACTCATCTAAAATTATATATTGTATATAATGGCAATATCTCCGTCATATGCATAAAATTAAGTTTTTTAGAAATTGCTCGATTTTTGAAACAAAACTGCATTTAAAGAAAATGTCTTCAGACTCATCTAAAATTATATATTGTCCAAAATTATATATTATATTAATGGCTATATCTGCGTCAAAAATGGCCCCACTTAAAATATAAAGGTATTTGTTTTTAGAAATTGCTCGATTTTTGAAACAAAACTGCATTTAAACAAAATGACTTCAGACTCATCTAAAATTATATATTGTATTAATGGCCATATCTCCGTCAAATATGAAGGTATTTTTAGAATTTGCTCGATTTTTGAAACAAAACTTCATTAAAACAAAATGACTTCAGACTCATCTAAAATTATATATTGTATTAATGATTATATCTCCGTCATATATAAAGTTAGTTTTAGAAATTGCTCGATTTTTGAAACAAAACTGCATTTAAAGAAAATGTCTTCAGACTCATCTAAAATTATATATTGTCCAAAATTATATATTATATTAATGGCCATATCTGCGTCAAAAATGGCCCCACTTAAAATATGAAGGTATTTGTAGAAATTGCTCGATTTTTGAAACAAAACTGCATTTAAACAAAATGACTTCAGACTCATCTAAAATTATTATTGTATTAATATATATTGTATTAGGCCATATCTCCGTCAAATATGAAGGTATTTTTAGAATTTGCTCGATTTTTGAAACAAAACTTCATTTAAACAAAATGACTTCAGACTCATCCAAAATTATATATTATATTAATGGCCATATCTCTGTCAAAAATGGCCCCACTTCAAATATGAAGGTATTTTTAGAAATTGCTCGATTTGTGAATCAAAACTGCATTTAAACAAAATGTCTTCACACTCATCCAAATTTATATATTATATTAAGGGCTATATCTGCGTCAAAAAGGGCCCCACTTAAAATATGAAGGTATTTTTAGAATTTGCTCGATTTTTTATACACAAAGCTGTACTTAAACAAAATGACTTCAGACTCATATAAAATTTTATATTGTATTAATGGCCATATCTCCATCAAAAATGGCTCCACTCCAATAATGAGGTTATTTTTAGACTTTGCTCGATTTTTGAAACAAAACTGCATTTAAAGAAAATGACTTCAGACTCGTCTAAAATGATATACTATGTTAATGGCCATATCTCCGTCAAAAATGGCCCAACGCCAATAATGACGACATTTTTAGACTTTGCTCGATTTTTGAAACAAAACTGCATTAAAACAAAATGACTTCAGACTCATCTAAAATTATATATTGTATTAATGGCCATATCTCCGTCAAAAATGGCCGCACTTAAAATATGAAGTTACTTTTAAAAATTGCTCGATTTTTGAAACAAAACTGCATTTAAAGAAAATGACTTCAGACTCATCTAAAATTATATATTATATTAATGGCCATATCTCTGTCAAAAATGGCCCCACTTCAAATGTTAAGGTATTTTTAGAAATTGCTCGATTTTTGAAACAAAGCTGCATTTAAAGAAAATGTCTTCAGACTCATCTAAAATTATATATTATATTAATGGTCATATCTCTGTCAAAAATGGCCCCACTTAAAATTTGAAGGTATTTTTAGAATTTGCTCGATTTTTGAAACAAAACTGCATTTAAAGAAAATGTCTTCAGACTCATCAAAATTTATGTATTATATTAATGGCCATATCTCTGTCAAAAATGGCCCCACTTCAAATATGAAGGTATTTTTAGAAATTGCTCGATTTTTGAAACAAAGCTGCATTTAAAGAAAATGACTTCAGACTCATCTAAAATTATATATTGTATTAATGGCCATATCTCCGTCAAAAATGGCCCCACATAAAATATGAAGTTATTTTTAGAAATTGCTCGATTTTTGAAACAAAGCTGCATTTAAAGAAAATGACTTCAGACTCATCTAAAATTATATATTATATTAATGGCCATATCTCCGTCAAAAATGGCCCCACTTCAAATATGAAGTTATTTTTAGAATTTGCTCGATTTTTGAAACAAAACTGCATTTAAAGAAAATGACTTCAGACTCATCTAAAATTATATATTATATTAATGGCCATATCTCCGTCAAAAATGGCCCCACGCCAATAATGAAGTTATTTTTAGAATTTGCTCGATTTTTGAAACAAAACTGCATTTAAAGAAAATGTCTTCAGACTCATCTAAAATTATATATTGTATTAATGGCCATATCTCCGTCAAAAATGGCCCACTTAAAATCTGAAGGTATTTTTAGAATTTGCTCGATTTTTGAAACAAAACTGCATTTAAACAAAATGTCTTCAGACTCATCTAAAATTATATATTGTATTAATGGCCATATCTCCGTCAAAAATGGCCCCACTTCAAATATGAAGTTATTTTTAGAATTTGCTCGATTTTTGAAACAAAACTGCATTTAAAGAAAATGTCTTCAGACTCATCTAAAATTATATATTGTATAAATGGCCATATCTCCGTCAAAATAACTCCCCTTAAAAAATGAAGTTACTTTTAGAAATTGCTCGATTTTTGAAACAAAACTGCATTTAAAGAAAATGTCTTCAGACTCATCTAAAATTATATATTGTATTAATGCATATTCCGTCAAAATATATGAAGGTATTTTAGAATTTGCTCGATTTTTGAAACAAAACTGCATTTAAAGAAAATGCTTCAGACTCATCTAAAATTATATATTTATATATTTTAATGGCTATATCTGCGTCAAAAATGGCCCCACTTAAAATATGAAGGTATTTGTAGAAATTGCTCGATTTTTGAAACAAAACTGCATTTAAAGAAAATGACATCAGACTCATCTATAATAACATATTGTATTAATGGCCATATCTCCGTCAAAAATGTCCCCACTTAAAAAATGAAGGTATTTTTAGAATTTGCTCGAGTTTTGAAACAAAACTGCATTTAAACAAAATGACTTCAGACTCATCTAAAGTTATATATTGTATTAATGGCCATATCTCCGTCAAAAATGGCCCACTTAAAATCTGAAGGTATTTTTAGAATTTGCTCGATTTTTGAAACAAAACTGCATTTAAAGAAAATGTCTTCAGACTCATCTAAAATTATATATTGTATTAATGGCCATATCTCCGACAAAAATGGCCCCACATAAAATATGAAGTTACTTTTAGAAATTGTTGGATTTTTGAAACAAAACTGCATTTAAAGAAAATGTCTTCAGACTCATCTAAAATTATGTATTGCATAAATGGCCATATCTCCGTCAAAAATAGCTCCACTTCAAATATGAAGTTACTTTTAGAATTTGCTCGATTTTTGAAACAAAACTGCATTTAAAGAAAATGTCTTGAGACTCATCTAAAATTATATATTGTATTAATGGCCATATATCCGTCAAAAATGGCCCCACTTAAAAAATGAAGGTATTTTTAGAATTTGCTCTATTTTTGAAACAAAACTTCATTAAAACAAAATGACTTCAGACTCATCTAAAATTATATATTGTATAAATGACCATATCTCCGTCATATATAAAGTTAGTTTTAGAAATTGCTCGATTTTTGAAACAAAACTGCATTTAAAGAAAATGTCTTCAGACTCATCTAAAATTATATATTGCCCAAAATTATATATTATATTAATGGCCATATCTGCGTCAAAAATGGCCCCACTTAAAATATGAAGGTATTTGTAGAAATTGCTCGATTTTTGAAACAAAACTGCATTTAAAGAAAATGACATCAGACTCATCTATAATAACATATTGTATTAATGGCCATATCTCCGTCAAAAATGTCCCCACTTAAAAAATGAAGGTATTTTTAGAATTTGCTCGATTTTTGAAACAAAACTGCATTTAAACAAAATGACTTCAGACTCATCTAAAATTATATATTATATTAATGGCTATATCTCCGTCAAAAATGGTCCCACTTAAAATATGAAGGTATTTTTAGAAATTGCTCGATTTTTGAAACAAAACTGCATTTAAAGAAAATGACAGACTCATCTAAAATTACATATTGTATTAATGGCCATATCTCCGTCATTAATGGCCCCACTTAAAAAAATGAAGGTATTTTTAGAATTTGCTTGATTTTTGAAACAAAACTGCATTTAAACAAAATGACTTCAGACTCATCTAAAATTATATATTATATTAATGGCTATATCTGCGTCAAAAATGGTCCCACTTAAAATATGAAGGTATTTTTAGAAATTGCTCGATTTTTGAAACTAAACTGCATTTAAAGAAAATGACAGACTCATCTAAAATTACATATTGTATTAATGGCCATATCTCCGTCAAATATGAAGGCATTTTTAGAATTTGCTCGATTTTTGAAACAAAACTTCATTTAAACAAAATCACTTCAGACTTATCACTCATCTAAAATTATATAATGTATTAATGGCTATATCTCCGTCAAAAATGGCCCCACTTCAAATATGAAGTTACTTTTAAAAATTGCTCGATTTTTGAAACAAAACTGCATTTAAAGAAAATGTCTTCAGACTCATCTAAAATTATATATTGTATTATTGGCCATATCTCCGTCAAATATGAAGGTATTTTTATAATTTGCTCGATTTTTGAAACAAAACTTCATTTAAACAGAATGACTTCAGACTCATCTAAAATTATGTATTGTATTAATGGCTATATCTCTGTCAAAAAAGGGCCCACATAAAATATGAAGTTACTTTTAGAAATTGCTGGATTTTTTAAACAAAACTGCATCAAAACAAAATGACTTCAGACTCATCTAAAATTATATATTGTATTAATGGCCATATCTCTGTCAAAAATGGCCCTACTTCAAATATGAAGGTATTTTTAGAATTTGCTCGATTTTTAAAACAAAACTGCATTTAAAGAAAATGTCTTCAGACTCATTAAAATTATATATTATAATAAGCTAAAATTATATATTATATTAATGGCCATATCTCCGTCAAAAATGGCCCCACTTAAAATATGAAGGTATTTTTAGAAATTGCTCGATTTGTTAAACAAAACTGCATTTAAACAAAATGACTTCAGACTCATCTAAAGTTATATATTGTATTAATGGCCATATCTCCGTCAAAAATGTCCCCACTTAAAAAATGAAGGTATTTTTAGAATTTGCTCGATTTTTGAAACAAAACTGCATTTAAACAAAATGACTCCAGACTCATCTAAAATTATATATTGTATTAATGGCCATATCTCCGTCAAATATGAAGGTATTTTTAGAATTTGCTCGATTTGTTAAACAAAACTGCATTTAAACAAAATGACTTCAGACTCATCTAAAGTTATATATTGTATTAATGGCCATATCTCCGTCAAAAATGGCCCCACTTAAAAAATGAAGGTATTTTTAGAATTTGCTCGATTTTTGAAACAAAACTGCATTAAAACAAAATGACTTCAGACTCATCTAAAATTATATATTAAATTAATGGCTATATCTCCGTCAAAAAATGGCCCCACTTCAAAATATGAAGGTACTTTTAGAAATTTGCTCGATTTTTGAAACAAAACTGCATTTAAACAAAATGACTTCAGACTCATCTAAAATTATATATTGTATTAATGGCCATATCTCTGTCAAAAATGGCCCCACTTCAAATATGAAGGTATTTTTAGAATTTGCTCGATTTTTGAAACAAAACTGCATTTAAAGAAAATGTCTTCAGACTCATCTAAAATTATATATT
>JAEIFX010000691.1:0-30604 GCA_018904325.1 Drosophila murphyi
GTAGTAAGGATTTGGTGCTTGTGGCTCCTATATACTGTCCGCCGCTGTATAATTGGTCATCCCGCCACTTTGCTTTGCTTTTGAGCATCGACTCTGTGCAATGTGGGCAATTTTATTTTTATGTGAGACTGGAATGCAAAGGCACTCCTGGTGGAGATATTGCAGGCCTGTAAATGGGTCGGCGATGATGGAAATTGTGCATAAGAACAAGCGCTTGAATGTTCTTTATACTGGTGGGCACGCACTATCCATATGACAAGAAGAAGAGGCCATCTGCTCTCTGGATTTTGCTGTCTTTGGTGGTTTGGGGGTGCTCGGCTTCGCACTTTCTCTACAATAGATCTGGATTCAGATCATTTGCCGGTGTGGATTTAGCAGCAAAGGGACAAGCAGTGAGTACCTGGCCGGGTCTAAGGCGCACAATTTACCCAGGAATGCGAATATTGGCAAGTTTCAGGCATACCTCAACCAGCGAGTGTTGCTCAATGTGGAAATTAATTCTGGTGCTTTGACATTGAAGATGCTATTGATGTGTTCATCAATAACATTAATGAGGCTGCGAAATTTGCATCACCGCCACAACTTTGGCAGAAACAAGGAGCAATACATCCTGTATGGGGTCAAGACTTGATGATGAGACCGGAAGCTGCTGCAGCTCAGGCGTAAGTACAAGCGTGAGTTCCTGATCTTGGGTACGCCGTTGGCTAGGCAGAGGTACAGACAGGTACAAAATCGCCTGAGGAAAGCGCTGAGCTTGTTAAAGGTTAACCACCTTAATCATTTGTTTAAGCAAATTGATGTGAAGGACCGGTACAGGATGCAAAAGTTGTGGAGAATGACACAAACTTTGAAGCGGCAGGTGGAGCCAATTGGCCGCTAAAGGCTCGTTCTGATGGTGATGTTGGCGGGCCAGTCTGGACGCGAACCAATGCTGGAAAGCTGAGAGTTTGTCTCTCACCTTGAACGGCGCTTTATGCCTAACTACTGAACACGGAGGAGGATCAAAAGAAGGTTACTGATGAGTGGCAGCTCCTGGAGCTGCGGCAGCGACGTGTTGATGGCGATGGCGGTGCGTCTGGCGCCCCATTGCCCTTCCGTCCTGTTACTCTCAGTGGGTCACTTTGGAGATCAAGTCCCTTGCCTTAAAGAAGTCCCCTGGTTTGGATAACATTAGCAACCATGTTATTAAGGTGCTGCCAGTGAAGTCGTTGCTATATCTTGTGCTGCTGTTCAATTCCATACTGAGGTTCGGGCACTTTCCACAGCAGTGGAAGTGTGCTGGGATTACGATGTTGCTGAAGCCTGGTAAATCTACAGAGAGTGTCTCCTCGTATCGCCCCATAAGCCTTTTGTCTGGCTTTTCGAAGCTGTTTGAAAAAGTGCTTATGCGGAGGCTTTTTGAGTGCAAGGATTTTGCCAGTGCCGTACCCAATCACCAGTTTGGATTTCGGAAGGAGCATAGTGCGGAACAACAGCTTGCCCGTGTGACGCAGTTTATCCTTGGTGCATATGAAAGGCGGCAGTATTGCTCTGCTGTATTCGTTGACATCAGCGAAGCATTTGACAGAGTGTGGCATGCAGGACTTCTGTATAAGTTGATCAGGCTTTTGCCGCCAACTTTGTATAGAGTTCCTTCAAAGCTATTTGAGTGATCGTAGCTTTGTCGTCAACACTGGTGGTGTGAGGTCTAGGCCAGGCATAATTTGCGCTGGAGTACCACAGGGCAGCGTGCTTGGTCCTATCCTTTACACCATCTCCTCGTCGGATATGCCGCTCCCATCGCTGATCAGAAGTGAGCAACTGTCTGCCTTCCCAAGTGATTGCACTATGCTATTGTCAACGTATGCTGATGACACCATTGTTTTATGTGCGCACAATGGTGCTCGGGAAGCAATTAGAGGGAATCAGTGTTTCCTGGATAAGTTCATGGCGTGGGCTAACTATTGGTGTATTAAGATCAATGTTAGCAAGACGGCACATGTTGTGTTTTCCAGACGACGTCCCGCCCATTCCCTTAAATTGCCAGCCATTATGCTTGATGGACAAATTGTTGAGATGCAATCCAAGCAAAGATATCTGGGCTTGCTTTTGGATCGGAAGCTTATTCTCCACAGTCACGTCACACAGCTCTGCATTAGGCTGCGAGCCCTTTGCAGGAAGCTTGACTGGCTGCTTGGAAGAAGTAGTATGCTGCATAGGAGCTGTAAAGTGGTGGTTTACAAGCAGTTGATGGCCCCAGTCTGGCAGTATGCATTTCCAATTTGGGGAGCTCTAGTTTCAAACACACAGATGCGCCGCATTGAAACTTTGCAAAATGTCATTTTACGCAAAATATTGCAAGTCAGTTGGTACACCAGGAACCAGGTGATTAGAGACTCCTACAACATTAAGACGGCTGAGGATGTATTTCAGGTGGCCAGTAGTCGGTATGCTTCTTCATTGGGCACGCACCCGAATATGGAGGCTCGAAGATTGCTATTTCAGCCGTTTGTGCCAGTACGTCTTGTGCGTCCTAGGTACACTCAGCAGTTGGATACGCACATCCTGCCACTTCAGCGCCAGTTCCAGATTCGACCCACACTGGAGGAAGAGTTACCGACACTTTTGCTAATTGAGCAGAGGGAGCAAAATGCTGTTCGCGAGGCCAGGGAGCTGGACCGGCTGCGTCAGTTGTCCCTGCAGTTTTCTGGGAGAATGAATGAGATGGCAATTAACACGCTGCGCCGTAGATACCGAGATGGGCTCATATCTCGAGAGCGGGTAGAGGTGATTATTGCGCATCAGCCCCCGCAAATTCAGAACATAATTTTGCCTCAGTTGTGCCAGTCTGGCGAGCAACAAGGCACTCCGGCTATTCGGCAACAGCAGCGGAAGGAGCACTTACCTGTTCGGTTTGATGGGACGAAGATCAACTCACTCCGTCGTGACTTCAGACTTGGCAGTATTACTCGGGAGAACCTTGAGCTGAAGATTCGGGGCCAGCCAGCTCATATTCAAGAGTTAGTTTTGTCTCCAGTGCGGATTGATGCCAATGGGACTGATCGACAACGGCCGCATCAAGATGAATTGGTTGTCGATCCACTCATGCGATCCTTTCTGCGCTTCTACAGGCTGGGTAAAGTTACGCGGGAACAGCTTGATGAGGTTGTTTTGCTTCAGCCAATCCGAATTCAGCAACTGGTAGCAACTCAGATGGACTCTGAGCCATTGCTGCTGAAAAGAAAGAGTGATTCCCACTTGATGGAAGATAATAGCTTGCCAGTGCGTCCAAGAGTCCATATAGAGGAAGTTTTGATTTTGCCCCCGCTTCAATTGCCGTTATTTCCTGGCAGTGCAGCCATGCAGCGTCAGCAGGAGAATCCCCCCAAAGACGATGGTCAGGAGTTGGAGATGAGGCTTGAGACTTTGCAGCAGGAGCTTGAGAAGAGCATGGATGATGGGCTCCTTCTTGAGCAGCGGAAGTTTGAGCAAGTGATTGAGCCAACTGGGCAGTCACAGTGTGGATCTTTGGAGTCCATAGATAATCATCGTCAGCATCATCTGCAGATGCAGCAAGCTCAAGTCACCTCCGAAAAACGTAGGTGTACATCTCCACATATGCCATCTAAACGTGTGTGCATGCTCCCATACACGAAGGGTCCTGCGATACGTCCTCCCAGTGCTGTTTTGTTACTTGGTCCTGGCATTCGTAGAAGTAACCCGGAAAAACGGAAGTTAAGGAAGGTTCTGCCCCCACAAAACGAATTTGTCTTCGCGAGCATGACCAGCCAGATCGGATGCAACCACAAGTGCTGGTGTCTTCGGATCGGATTTTGCTACCCTGGCAACGGCAGCAGAATTTTGAGGAGAAGGCGCTGCAGCAATGGCTACAATTGAACCCGCTGTTTGTCCATGGAGATGGGTATCAATCTTGCTGGTTTGATGTTTGCTTTCCGGCTCAACTTTGGCGGCCTGAGCACAGCTGGAGGCAGCAGGCTCATCGGAAGACGCGATCTCCTGACAGATGGCTAAGTCTATAAATACTTTATGCGTGATCTTTTGTTTTTTTTTTTTTTGTCATTTCAGTCTGACTTCTTAAATGGTGCTTGGTGGAGATGCCATTTTTTGTAGAAGCAGATTTCTTTTTTTTTTTTTTTCCTTCAATGTGACTACTTACCTGAATGGCCCTCCTTGGACTCTTGTTTTAGACGTCGCTCCACCCGCAGATGCAGTGGTTTTTCATCTGGCACCTCTTGGATTGGTAGGTCCTCCATGGACTCCTTTTTCGCGGTGCCACTTGAGCTGCAGGAGCAGGGCAGTCTTCTGAAGAAACTGATCTGGATGGTCCTCCATGGTCTTTTCATTCGCGATGTCATACCAGCTGCTGGTGTATCGGAGTTACTGGACGCAATTCTTGGAGTTGGTCCTCGATGGTCGGGAACTCGCGATGTCCCCCACCTGCATGCTGTAGTTGGCGGAATGCAGTTGTTGCTGCAGCCAGGAAGCTGAGCATTATCACATTGCTCAGTGTTGCCTCTTTTTTGTCAATGACATGTCAAAAAATTTTTTTAAGGTTGCTATGATTTAGTAATGAAGAAAATAAATTTGGGCTGACTGGCGGCTGTTTATTTCAGTCGTCAGTTGCCTCTAATGTTCCAATGTGAACACAACTAAAAAAAAAAAAAAAGAAACAACCGCCCAGATAAAAAACGGCAGCAGTACCAGCAGCAAAAAAAAAGCGGCACAAAACACAGCAGCAGCAGCAGCAGAAACAACAACTGAGCAGCGGACAGCAAAAACATCGCTACCTTAGTTTCGAGGTTTTGTCCGTTTGCTTTTACCACGGCTACTAGCACTCAGGCCTAAACAGAGTGCTGGAAATTGAACGCCCTGGCGGCCTGGTGCAAACCCCTCTGTCCACCAAAGGGAACGACCTCCAGTTCACTTACAAGGGACTTAAAGCTACTGGGAATAAAAAAAAATGTCCTAACATCTCAAACAATAATACAGCGCAACAAGCTATTACAATTTCTACAATTTTAATCCATTATAAACTGCACCACAAATTACAAATTATAAAACCACAATATTAAAATAAACAATTATAAGCTACATAATACAAATATAAAAACCACAACATGATTATAAAAATACAAATATAAACATAAATATAAATATAACTGATTAAAATATTAAATTAATATCCAGCGTGAACCTCTGCTGCTTGCCGCCGTCAACACAGTGCACCTCTGCCGTAGTGCCATCGTGGACTGTCTGCCTCTTGCCTGCAGTGGCTCCGCTGTGGCCTCCCAACGCTAAAACTAACTAAAACTAAAACAAAAACAAAAAAAAAAATACTCCTGGAGGGAACGGCGCTGCGGGACTGCTCTCATCTGCATTCCTCCCTTACATCTGGACGTCCTGGGGATCCCTCGACCTGCGCGTGCCTACTGCTACAAAAAAAACAAAATGCTCTTTATTGGGCTTTTTGGTTATCTTCAAAAAAAAAAAATGATTGATTGTCACTCACCTGTTCAGTTATGGCCTGGCTCTTGATGGACTGACACTCCATGGATCTGGACTGTTGGCCTCGCCGTCGATGGGTGGCCCCTCCTTCTCTTGTGTTCCTCTCCGTTGCTGGCCTTAGTGTCCAATTGAACCTGAAAAAAAGTACTTTAGTCACAATGTATTATTAGCACTTTATTTTTTATATTTAAATTTAATTTTAGTGCTCACTGCTATTGTAAACATTATTTGTAAACACCGGCTGGCAGTTGCCAGATGGCATATGCAATCAGTTGTTTCATTGGCTACAGCCGGTGCCATACACTCTCACAGCGGTTCTAGTCACTGCTTAAAAAATATGTTATTTTTAAAATTGTCTCATTTTATTATCATATACTCTTGCTTATTCATATTTGTCTAGTACGTATAAGTAAGAACAAATAAAGGAAGGAGGCTTGTAAACTTAGATAACTTTCAGTTTGATCAAACTCTGCGAGCCCTTATTGCTGCGAGCACTTTAGCACCACCTGTGGAAAAAAAATGCTCCATCTGCATTCCTGCTACTCTGGAATCCTGGTGCTCCGTCCAACTGCGGCAGCCTGGGCACTCCTGCTACAAAAACAAAATGCTCTTTATTGGCTTTTTGGTTATCTTCAAAAAAAAAAAAAATGATTGCACTCACCTGTTCAGTTATGGCTGGCTCTTGATGTGACACTCCATGGACTGCTGTGCGCCGTCTGGAGGGTGGGTCGGCCCTCCTTTCCCTTGTGTTCCTCCGTTGCTGGCCTGATGTCCAATTGAACCTGAAAAAAAAGCGTACTTTAGTCACAATGTATTATTAGCACTTTGTATTTTATATTTAAATTTTTAATTTAGTGCTCACTGCTATTGTAAACATTATTTGTAAACACCGGCTGGCGTTGCCAGATGGCATATGCAATCAGTTGTTTCATTGGCTACAGCCCGGTGTCACTCACAGCAGTTCTAGTCACTGCTAAAATATGTTACTTTTTTAAAATTGTCTCATTTTATTATCATATACTCTTGTTATTCATATTTGTTTGAGTACGTGGTAAGAACAAATAAAGAAAGGCTTTGCAAGATAACTTTCAGTTGGCTGCAGGCGCCCTTATTGTTAAGAGAAAAAGCACCACCTTGAAAATAATCAAAAGATAACTTTCAGTTGTCTGCGAGCCCCTATTATGATGCGAGCATAGACACCTCTACAGAAAAAAAAGTGCTGCAAATAAAAAAGCAAACAAGGTTCACGCCGTTTCGGTTTTTTCGGCGCAGGCAAAACTTGCTATTAATTAAACAATTAATCGGTGTAAAGTCGTTTTGTCCTCGTTCGTTTCGTTTCTCATTTATACGTGTTAGTGTTCGTTGGTTTTACTACGGTAAAACCTTATTTGTGAACTTTGATCACAGGTGCAATGAACCAATCGTGCCTGTAAGTGTATGTGCCTGCATACACAACATACATATAAGAGTACAAAGGTTGAGTACGAATAAGCATCCACACTATGGCCAACACCAACATTGAAGAGAGCGCCCTTCCATCAGCACTTGCGCCCTCTGTAGTTCACCCTCTCCGGCTTTCAAGCTCTCTTTTGCTGGCGGGCTCTTCAGCTTCATGCGATAATGAGCAAGCAGTGCTGCGCTATCTCTGCCAGCAAACTCACTGCACGGATGGGCGAGGCAGCGCCTGCGCCAGCCCCCGTCGGAGAGTTTTATCAACTTGCAGACTGAGGTGAGTTGCACAGCGTTAATTCAGTCGCCAACTACGTTTCTGCTAGTTCGGACATCGATGTGGAATTAACGATGTCTTCAAAAGCTACAAGTGCTTCATGCCATGAGCCGTCGCAGTTAAATTTTTCCAAATTTGCTGTCTGACTCATCTGCAACACCTGACTGCGCACAGGAATATACCGTACGCCAACAACCTGCCCAGACGCAACAACACGTTCCAGAAAAATCACCTCTCTGCCGTTCATCACGCAATTCATCATGCAATTTATTGGATCAATACAAAGCTACTGATGCCCAACAGCTGTTATCCAACTTAAGTGCGCGCTCTCAGTGCACAACAGCTGGATCAAAAACAGCTGTTGCACAGGCCACCAAACGGAAAACAAAGCCGCCAACTAGCAAAGCAAAAATCAAATGCTACGCTAAGCGTACCTTTGGGTCTTCAGGCAGCAATCGGTTGGCGCACAGCTTCACCAGACCAGCGAAGAAATCCACTGCTAGTGCTAATCTGTACAGGCGAGCATCCCAGACGGTGCCCTCCCCGACTCTTCAGTAAGCAGCCCAAATTCCATCACTGAATTTGTGCAGCCGAATGTTATTAATGATCGCGAGCACAATAGTGCGGATAAATTCCAAACGAAGTCCAGCCAACAGCCCAGCCAAGCGGTCAAAATTCCAGCCATATTTCTGTTCGATGTTAAGGAAATCCAGCCATTGCTGGATAAAGCCAACAGTATACCAGGCATCGGCAGGTTTCAACGAAATGCTCGAAGTTTAATGGTGTTAAGTTCATTTGTGAGGATCTTGAAACCTATTATGCCCTGCTGAGGGCTTTTTAAAATGATGACAAAGAACTGCACACCCATCAGTTAAACAGTGACCGTGGCTACAGAATTGTCATCCGAAATCACACTACTCGACACCGACTGATTGGATCTCCAACAAATTACGAAGCCTCGGTTTTGGTGTCCGAAATGTCAACGTTATTAAGCACAATCGGACTCTCCGCCCCATGAACATCTTCGCCGATCGAACTACAACCTACACTCGACAACGCGAACGACGCGATCCTCTCTCTCACAATGCTCGGCAACCAACGAGTCGTTGTTGAGAGGCAGTTGAGAAGGCAAGATCCTGTACAGTGCCACCGTTGCCAAGCATACGGCCACACCCAAAAACTACTGCCGCCGCCGCCCCTTTGCTTGCATGAAGTGTGCGGGTGCGCATCCTTCTACGAGCTGCAGCACGACCAGGATTGCCAACCCTAATTGTGTCAATTGCCATGGCAATCATGTATCCAGTTATGTAGGGCTGCCCGAAATTCAAGGAGGCCCGGGCAAACCCTCCTCGCTAACAAAGTACGCTCAAACTTTGATGCCCTGCAGAGGCTGCAGCACGCTCCACAAACAGAGCGAAGAAGGCAACACAATCTGCGACAGCAGAGCCAGCAACTGCTACAGCAGTCCAACTCTTCAGCTAGGAGCAATGGGCTTAGAGGCGCTAATATGCACTCTGGCCAGCGGCAGCGCAGAATCAACAACAACAGCAAGACCAGCAGCAAACATCGCAGCGCCCTGTAGACCGAATCCTGCATAACAGCCCAGCTAATAAATCACGCCAAGATACGCCTACGTCCTCGCGAAATCCAGCCGAGCGCCACCTGCGTACTCTCCAAGAAAAACTGATGCCCAGCAGAATCACTGCCCAAGCCGCCCAAACCGCCGATCACCGCTACAGCACCAGCCCCAATCACAGAGGACTGGCTTACAAACAGATATGGGAATCTCACGGCGGCAGTTGCCCCGACGCGGCAATCCCAATCTGAACGCGTTGTGGCCTCACCGCAGATGCAATGCCAGCTCGATGGACAACGTAACTGGAAATTCCCATATCTGTTTAAGCCAGTCCTCTGTGATTGGGGCTGGTGCTGTAGCGGTGATCGGCGGCTTGGGCGGCTTGGGCGGCTAGTGATTCTGCTGGGCATCAGTTTTTCTTGGAGAGTACGCAGGTGGCGCTCGGCTGGATTTCGCGAGGACGTAGGCGTATCTTGGCGTGATTTATTGGCTGGGCTGTTATGCAGGATTCGGTCTCAGGGCGCTGCGATGTTTGCTGCTGGTCTTGCTGTTGTTGTTGATTCTGCTGCTGCCGCTGGTTGAGTGCATATTAGCGCCTCTAAGCCCATTGCTCCTAGCTGAAGAGTTGGACTGCTGTACCAGTTGCTGGCTCTGCTGTCGCGGATTGTGTTGCCTTCTTCGCTCTGTTTGTGGAGCGTGCTGCAGCCTCTGCAGGGCATCAAAGTTTGAGCGTACTTTGTTAGCGAGGAGGTTTGCCCGGGCCTCCTTGAATTTCGGGCAGCCCTTATAACTGGATACATGATTGCCATGGCAATTGACACAATTGGGGTTGGCAATCCTGGTCGTACTGCAGCTCGTAGAAGGATGCGCACCCGCACACTTCATGCAAGCAAAGGGGCGGCGGCAGTAGTTTTTGGTGTGGCCGTATGCTTGGCAACGGTGGCACTGTACAGGATCTTGCCTTCTCAACTGCCTCTCAACAACGACTCGTTGGTTGCCGAGCATTGTGAGAGAGAGGATCGCGTCGTTCGCGTTGTCGAGTGTAGGTTGTAGTTCGACTCTGTTTGGACTTGCCTCAAGTGCACGAGATAGAGTTACGTTGTCCATCGAGCTGCATTGCATCTGCGGTGAGGCCACAACGCGTTCAGATTGGGAGTTGCCGCCCTGGGGCAACTGCTGCCTGGAGATTCCCATATCTGTTTGTAAGCCAGTCCTCTGTGATTGGGGCTGGTGCTGTAGCGGTGATCGGCGGCTTGGGCGGCTTGGGCGGCTAGTGATTCTGCTGGGCATCAGTTTTTCTTGGAGAGTACGCAGGTGGCGCTCGGCTGGATTTCGCGAGGACGTAGGCGTATCTTGGCGTGATTTATTAGCTGGGCTGTTATGCAGGATTCGGTCTACAGGGCGCTGCGATGTTTGCTGCTGGTCTTGCTGTTGTTGTTGATTCTGCTGCTGCCGCTGGCCAGAGTGCATATTAGCGCCTCTAAGCCCATTGCTCCTAGCTGAAGAGTTGGACTGCTGTACCAGTTGCTGGCTCTGCTGTCGCAGATTGTGTTGCCTTCTTCGCTCTGTTTGTGGAGCGTGCTGCAGCCTCTGCAGGGCATCAAAGTTTGAGCGTACTTTGTTAGCGAGGAGGTTTGCCCGGGCCTCCTTGAATTTCGGGCAGCCCTTATAACTGGATACATGATTGCCATGGCAATTGACACAATTGGGGTTGGCAATCCTGGTCGTGCTGCAGCTCGTAGAAGGATGCGCACCCGCACACTTCATGCAAGCAAAGGGGCGGCGGCAGTAGTTTTTGGTGTGGCCGTATGCTTGGCAACGGTGGCACTGTACAGGATCTTGCCTTCTCAACTGCCTCTCAACAACGACTCGTTGGTTGCCGAGCATTGTGAGAGAGAGGATCGCGTCGTTCGCGTTGTCGAGTGTAGGTTGTAGTTCGACTCTGTTTAGACTTGCCTCAAGTGCACGAGATAGAGTTACGTTGTCCATCGAGCTGCATTGCATCTGCGGTGAGGCCACAACGCGTTCAGATTGGGAGTTGCCGCCCTGGGGCAACTGCTGCCTGGAGATTCCCATATCTGTTTGTAAGCCAGTCCTCTGTGATTGGGGCTGGTGCTGTAGCGGTGATCGGCGGCTTGGGCGGCTTGGGCGGCTAGTGATTCTGCTGGGCATCAGTTTTTCTTGGAGAGTACGCAGGTGGCGCTCGGCTGGATTTCGCGAGGACGTAGGCGTATCTTGGCGTGATTTATTAGCTGGGCTGTTATGCAGGATTCGGTCTACAGGGCGCTGCGATGTTTGCTGCTGGTCTTGCTGTTGTTGTTGATTCTGCTGCTGCCGCTGGCCAGAGTGCATATTAGCGCCTCTAAGCCCATTGCTCCTAGCTGAAGAGTTGGACTGCTGTACCAGTTGCTGGCTCTGCTGTCGCAGATTGTGTTGCCTTCTTCGCTCTGTTTGTGGAGCGTGCTGCAGCCTCTGCAGGGCATCAAAGTTTGAGCGTACTTTGTTAGCGAGGAGGTTTGCCCGGGCCTCCTTGAATTTCGGGCAGCCCTTATAACTGGATACATGATTGCCATGGCAATTGACACAATTGGGGTTGGCAATCCTGGTCGTGCTGCAGCTCGTAGAAGGATGCGCACCCGCACACTTCATGCAAGCAAAGGGGCGGCGGCAGTAGTTTTTGGTGTGGCCGTATGCTTGGCAACGGTGGCACTGTACAGGATCTTGCCTTCTCAACTGCCTCTCAACAACGACTCGTTGGTTGCCGAGCATTGTGAGAGAGAGGATCGCGTCGTTCGCGTTGTCGAGTGTAGGTTGTAGTTCGACTCTGTTTAGACTTGCCTCAAGTGCACGAGATAGAGTTACGTTGTCCATCGAGCTGCATTGCATCTGCGGTGAGGCCACAACGCGTTCAGATTGGGAGTTGCCGCCCTGGGGCAACTGCTGCCTGGAGATTCCCATATCTGTTTGTAAGCCAGTCCTCTGTGATTGGGGCTGGTGCTGTAGCGGTGATCGGCGGCTTGGGCGGCTTGGGCGGCTAGTGATTCTGCTGGGCATCAGTTTTTCTTGGAGAGTACGCAGGTGGCGCTCGGCTGGATTTCGCGAGGACGTAGGCGTATCTTGGCGTGATTTATTAGCTGGGCTGTTATGCAGGATTCGGTCTACAGGGCGCTGCGATGTTTGCTGCTGGTCTTGCTGTTGTTGTTGATTCTGCTGCTGCCGCTGGCCAGAGTGCATATTAGCGCCTCTAAGCCCATTGCTCCTAGCTGAAGAGTTGGACTGCTGTACCAGTTGCTGGCTCTGCTGTCGCAGATTGTGTTGCCTTCTTCGCTCTGTTTGTGGAGCGTGCTGCAGCCTCTGCAGGGCATCAAAGTTTGAGCGTACTTTGTTAGCGAGGAGGTTTGCCCGGGCCTCCTTGAATTTCGGGCAGCCCTTATAACTGGATACATGATTGCCATGGCAATTGACACAATTGGGGTTGGCAATCCTGGTCGTGCTGCAGCTCGTAGAAGGATGCGCACCCGCACACTTCATGCAAGCAAAGGGGCGGCGGCAGTAGTTTTTGGTGTGGCCGTATGCTTGGCAACGGTGGCACTGTACAGGATCTTGCCTTCTCAACTGCCTCTCAACAACGACTCGTTGGTTGCCGAGCATTGTGAGAGAGAGGATCGCGTCGTTCGCGTTGTCGAGTGTAGGTTGTAGTTCGACTCTGTTTAGACTTGCCTCAAGTGCACGAGATAGAGTTACGTTGTCCATCGAGCTGCATTGCATCTGCGGTGAGGCCACAACGCGTTCAGATTGGGAGTTGCCGCCCTGGGGCAACTGCTGCCTGGAGATTCCCATATCTGTTTGTAAGCCAGTCCTCTGTGATTGGGGCTGGTGCTGTAGCGGTGATCGGCGGCTTGGGCGGCTTGGGCGGCTAGTGATTCTGCTGGGCATCAGTTTTTCTTGGAGAGTACGCAGGTGGCGCTCGGCTGGATTTCGCGAGGACGTAGGCGTATCTTGGCGTGATTTATTAGCTGGGCTGTTATGCAGGATTCGGTCTACAGGGCGCTGCGATGTTTGCTGCTGGTCTTGCTGTTGTTGTTGATTCTGCTGCTGCCGCTGGCCAGAGTGCATATTAGCGCCTCTAAGCCCATTGCTCCTAGCTGAAGAGTTGGACTGCTGTACCAGTGCTGGCTTCTGTCGCATTGTCTGAAGGACTGTCCGCGGCCTCGCCCGCTTTTGCGCCTCTAAGCCCATTGCTCCTAGCTGAAGAGTTGGACTGCTGTACCAGTTGCTGGCTCTGCTGTCGCAGATTGTGTTGCCTTCTTCGCTCTGTTTGTGGAGCGTGCTGCAGCCTCTGCAGGGCATCAAAGTTTGAGCGTACTTTGTTAGCGAGGAGGTTTGCCCGGGCCTCCTTGAATTTCGGGCAGCCCTTATAACTGGATACATGATTGCCATGGCAATTGACACAATTGGGGTTGGCAATCCTGGTCGTGCTGCAGCTCGTAGAAGGATGCGCACCCGCACACTTCATGCAAGCAAAGGGGCGGCGGCAGTAGTTTTTGGTGTGGCCGTATGCTTGGCAACGGTGGCACTGTACAGGATCTTGCCTTCTCAACTGCCTCTCAACAACGACTCGTTGGTTGCCGAGCATTGTGAGAGAGAGGATCGCGTCGTTCGCGTTGTCGAGTGTAGGTTGTAGTTCGACTCTGTTTAGACTTGCCTCAAGTGCACGAGATAGAGTTACGTTGTCCATCGAGCTGCATTGCATCTGCGGTGAGGCCACAACGCGTTCAGATTGGGAGTTGCCGCCCTGGGGCAACTGCTGCCTGGAGATTCCCATATCTGTTTGTAAGCCAGTCCTCTGTGATTGGGGCTGGTGCTGTAGCGGTGATCGGCGGCTTGGGCGGCTTGGGCGGCTAGTGATTCTGCTGGGCATCAGTTTTTCTTGGAGAGTACGCAGGTGGCGCTCGGCTGGATTTCGCGAGGACGTAGGCGTATCTTGGCGTGATTTATTAGCTGGGCTGTTATGCAGGATTCGGTCTACAGGGCGCTGCGATGTTTGCTGCTGGTCTTGCTGTTGTTGTTGATTCTGCTGCTGCCGCTGGCCAGAGTGCATATTAGCGCCTCTAAGCCCATTGCTCCTAGCTGAAGAGTTGGACTGCTGTACCAGTTGCTGGCTCTGCTGTCGCAGATTGTGTTGCCTTCTTCGCTCTGTTTGTGGAGCGTGCTGCAGCCTCTGCAGGGCATCAAAGTTTGAGCGTACTTTGTTAGCGAGGAGGTTTGCCGGGCCTCCTTGAATTTCGGGCAGCCCTTATAACTGGATACATGATTGCCATGGCAATTGACACAATTGGGGTTGGCAATCCTGGTCGTGCTGCAGCTCGTAGAAGGATGCGCACCCGCACACTTCATGCAAGCAAAGGGGCGGCGGCAGTAGTTTTGGTGTGGCCGTATGCTTGGCAACGGTGGCACTGTACAGGATCTTGCCTTCTCAACTGCCTCTCAACAACGACTCGTTGGTTGCCGAGCATTGTGAGAGAGAGGATCGCGTCGTTCGCGTTGTCGAGTGTAGGTTGTAGTTCGACTCTGTTTAGACTTGCCTCAAGTGCACGAGATAGAGTTACGTTGTCCATCGAGCTGCATTGCATCTGCGGTGAGGCCACAACGCGTTCAGATTGGGAGTTGCCGCCCTGGGGCAACTGCTGCCTGGAGATTCCCATATCTGTTTGTAAGCCAGTCCTCTGTGATTGGGGCTGGTGCTGTAGCGGTGATCGGCGGCTTGGGCGGCTTGGGCGGCTAGTGATTCTGCTGGGCATCAGTTTTTCTTGGAGAGTACGCAGGTGGCGCTCGGCTGGATTTCGCGAGGACGTAGGCGTATCTTGGCGTGATTTATTAGCTGGGCTGTTATGCAGGATTCGGTCTACAGGGCGCTGCGATGTTTGCTGCTGGTCTTGCTGTTGTTGTTGATTCTGCTGCTGCCGCTGGCCAGAGTGCATATTAGCGCCTCTAAGCCCATTGCTCCTAGCTGAAGAGTTGGACTGCTGTACCAGTTGCTGGCTCTGCTGTCGCAGATTGTGTTGCCTTCTTCGCTCTGTTTGTGGAGCGTGCTGCAGCCTCTGCAGGGCATCAAAGTTTGAGCGTACTTTGTTAGCGAGGAGGTTTGCCCGGGCCTCCTTGAATTTCGGGCAGCCCTTATAACTGGATACATGATTGCCATGGCAATTGACACAATTGGGGTTGGCAATCCTGGTCGTGCTGCAGCTCGTAGAAGGATGCGCACCCGCACACTTCATGCAAGCAAAGGGGCGGCGGCAGTAGTTTTTGGTGTGGCCGTATGCTTGGCAACGGTGGCACTGTACAGGATCTTGCCTTCTCAACTGCCTCTCAACAACGACTCGTTGGTTGCCGAGCATTGTGAGAGAGAGGATCGCGTCGTTCGCGTTGTCGAGTGTAGGTTGTAGTTCGACTCTGTTTAGACTTGCCTCAAGTGCACGAGATAGAGTTACGTTGTCCATCGAGCTGCATTGCATCTGCGGTGAGGCCACAACGCGTTCAGATTGGGAGTTGCCGCCCTGGGGCAACTGCTGCCTGGAGATTCCCATATCTGTTTGTAAGCCAGTCCTCTGTGATTGGGGCTGGTGCTGTAGCGGTGATCGGCGGCTTGGGCGGCTTGGGCGGCTAGTGATTCTGCTGGGCATCAGTTTTTCTTGGAGAGTACGCAGGTGGCGCTCGGCTGGATTTCGCGAGGACGTAGGCGTATCTTGGCGTGATTTATTAGCTGGGCTGTTATGCAGGATTCGGTCTACAGGGCGCTGCGATGTTTGCTGCTGGTCTTGCTGTTGTTGTTGATTCTGCTGCTGCCGCTGGCCAGAGTGCATATTAGCGCCTCTAAGCCCATTGCTCCTAGCTGAAGAGTTGGACTGCTGTACCAGTTGCTGGCTCTGCTGTCGCAGATTGTGTTGCCTTCTTCGCTCTGTTTGTGGAGCGTGCTGCAGCCTCTGCAGGGCATCAAAGTTTGAGCGTACTTTGTTAGCGAGGAGGTTTGCCCGGGCCTCCTTGAATTTCGGGCAGCCCTTATAACTGGATACATGATTGCCATGGCAATTGACACAATTGGGGTTGGCAATCCTGGTCGTGCTGCAGCTCGTAGAAGGATGCGCACCCGCACACTTCATGCAAGCAAAGGGGCGGCGGCAGTAGTTTTTGGTGTGGCCGTATGCTTGGCAACGGTGGCACTGTACAGGATCTTGCCTTCTCAACTGCCTCTCAACAACGACTCGTTGGTTGCCGAGCATTGTGAGAGAGAGGATCGCGTCGTTCGCGTTGTCGAGTGTAGGTTGTAGTTCGACTCTGTTTAGACTTGCCTCAAGTGCACGAGATAGAGTTACGTTGTCCATCGAGCTGCATTGCATCTGCGGTGAGGCCACAACGCGTTCAGATTGGGAGTTGCCGCCCTGGGGCAACTGCTGCCTGGAGATTCCCATATCTGTTTGTAAGCCAGTCCTCTGTGATTGGGGCTGGTGCTGTAGCGGTGATCGGCGGCTTGGGCGGCTTGGGCGGCTAGTGATTCTGCTGGGCATCAGTTTTTCTTGGAGAGTACGCAGGTGGCGCTCGGCTGGATTTCGCGAGGACGTAGGCGTATCTTGGCGTGATTTATTAGCTGGGCTGTTATGCAGGATTCGGTCTACAGGGCGCTGCGATGTTTGCTGCTGGTCTTGCTGTTGTTGTTGATTCTGCTGCTGCCGCTGGCCAGAGTGCATATTAGCGCCTCTAAGCCCATTGCTCCTAGCTGAAGAGTTGGACTGCTGTACCAGTTGCTGGCTCTGCTGTCGCAGATTGTGTTGCCTTCTTCGCTCTGTTTGTGGAGCGTGCTGCAGCCTCTGCAGGGCATCAAAGTTTGAGCGTACTTTGTTAGCGAGGAGGTTTGCCCGGGCCTCCTTGAATTTCGGGCAGCCCTTATAACTGGATACATGATTGCCATGGCAATTGACACAATTGGGGTTGGCAATCCTGGTCGTGCTGCAGCTCGTAGAAGGATGCGCACCCGCACACTTCATGCAAGCAAAGGGGCGGCGGCAGTAGTTTTGGTGTGGCCGTATGCTTGGCAACGGTGGCACTGTACAGGATCTTGCCTTCTCAACTGCCTCTCAACAACGACTCGTTGGTTGCCGAGCATTGTGAGAGAGAGGATCGCGTCGTTCGCGTTGTCGAGTGTAGGTTGTAGTTCGACTCTGTTTAGACTTGCCTCAAGTGCACGAGATAGAGTTACGTTGTCCATCGAGCTGCATTGCATCTGCGGTGAGGCCACAACGCGTTCAGATTGGGAGTTGCCGCCCTGGGGCAACTGCTGCCTGGAGATTCCCATATCTGTTTGTAAGCCAGTCCTCTGTGATTGGGGCTGGTGCTGTAGCGGTGATCGGCGGCTTGGGCGGCTTGGGCGGCTAGTGATTCTGCTGGGCATCAGTTTTTCTTGGAGAGTACGCAGGTGGCGCTCGGCTGGATTTCGCGAGGACGTAGGCGTATCTTGGCGTGATTTATTAGCTGGGCTGTTATGCAGGATTCGGTCTACAGGGCGCTGCGATGTTTGCTGCTGGTCTTGCTGTTGTTGTTGATTCTGCTGCTGCCGCTGGCCAGAGTGCATATTAGCGCCTCTAAGCCCATTGCTCCTAGCTGAAGAGTTGGACTGCTGTACCAGTTGCTGGCTCTGCTGTCGCAGATTGTGTTGCCTTCTTCGCTCTGTTTGTGGAGCGTGCTGCAGCCTCTGCAGGGCATCAAAGTTTGAGCGTACTTTGTTAGCGAGGAGGTTTGCCCGGGCCTCCTTGAATTTCGGGCAGCCCTTATAACTGGATACATGATTGCCATGGCAATTGACACAATTGGGGTTGGCAATCCTGGTCGTGCTGCAGCTCGTAGAAGGATGCGCACCCGCACACTTCATGCAAGCAAAGGGGCGGCGGCAGTAGTTTTTGGTGTGGCCGTATGCTTGGCAACGGTGGCACTGTACAGGATCTTGCCTTCTCAACTGCCTCTCAACAACGACTCGTTGGTTGCCGAGCATTGTGAGAGAGAGGATCGCGTCGTTCGCGTTGTCGAGTGTAGGTTGTAGTTCGACTCTGTTTAGACTTGCCTCAAGTGCACGAGATAGAGTTACGTTGTCCATCGAGCTGCATTGCATCTGCGGTGAGGCCACAACGCGTTCAGATTGGGAGTTGCCGCCCTGGGGCAACTGCTGCCTGGAGATTCCCATATCTGTTTGTAAGCCAGTCCTCTGTGATTGGGGCTGGTGCTGTAGCGGTGATCGGCGGCTTGGGCGGCTTGGGCGGCTAGTGATTCTGCTGGGCATCAGTTTTTCTTGGAGAGTACGCAGGTGGCGCTCGGCTGGATTTCGCGAGGACGTAGGCGTATCTTGGCGTGATTTATTAGCTGGGCTGTTATGCAGGATTCGGTCTACAGGGCGCTGCGATGTTTGCTGCTGGTCTTGCTGTTGTTGTTGATTCTGCTGCTGCCGCTGGCCAGAGTGCATATTAGCGCCTCTAAGCCCATTGCTCCTAGCTGAAGAGTTGGACTGCTGTACCAGTTGCTGGCTCTGCTGTCGCAGATTGTGTTGCCTTCTTCGCTCTGTTTGTGGAGCGTGCTGCAGCCTCTGCAGGGCATCAAAGTTTGAGCGTACTTTGTTAGCGAGGAGGTTTGCCCGGGCCTCCTTGAATTTCGGGCAGCCCTTATAACTGGATACATGATTGCCATGGCAATTGACACAATTGGGGTTGGCAATCCTGGTCGTGCTGCAGCTCGTAGAAGGATGCGCACCCGCACACTTCATGCAAGCAAAGGGGCGGCGGCAGTAGTTTTGGTGTGGCCGTATGCTTGGCAACGGTGGCACTGTACAGGATCTTGCCTTCTCAACTGCCTCTCAACAACGACTCGTTGGTTGCCGAGCATTGTGAGAGAGAGGATCGCGTCGTTCGCGTTGTCGAGTGTAGGTTGTAGTTCGACTCTGTTTAGACTTGCCTCAAGTGCACGAGATAGAGTTACGTTGTCCATCGAGCTGCATTGCATCTGCGGTGAGGCCACAACGCGTTCAGATTGGGAGTTGCCGCCCTGGGGCAACTGCTGCCTGGAGATTCCCATATCTGTTTGTAAGCCAGTCCTCTGTGATTGGGGCTGGTGCTGTAGCGGTGATCGGCGGCTTGGGCGGCTTGGGCGGCTAGTGATTCTGCTGGGCATCAGTTTTTCTTGGAGAGTACGCAGGTGGCGCTCGGCTGGATTTCGCGAGGACGTAGGCGTATCTTGGCGTGATTTATTAGCTGGGCTGTTATGCAGGATTCGGTCTACAGGGCGCTGCGATGTTTGCTGCTGGTCTTGCTGTTGTTGTTGATTCTGCTGCTGCCGCTGGCCAGAGTGCATATTAGCGCCTCTAAGCCCATTGCTCCTAGCTGAAGAGTTGGACTGCTGTACCAGTTGCTGGCTCTGCTGTCGCAGATTGTGTTGCCTTCTTCGCTCTGTTTGTGGAGCGTGCTGCAGCCTCTGCAGGGCATCAAAGTTTGAGCGTACTTTGTTAGCGAGGAGGTTTGCCCGGGCCTCCTTGAATTTCGGGCAGCCCTTATAACTGGATACATGATTGCCATGGCAATTGACACAATTGGGGTTGGCAATCCTGGTCGTGCTGCAGCTCGTAGAAGGATGCGCACCCGCACACTTCATGCAAGCAAAGGGGCGGCGGCAGTAGTTTTTGGTGTGGCCGTATGCTTGGCAACGGTGGCACTGTACAGGATCTTGCCTTCTCAACTGCCTCTCAACAACGACTCGTTGGTTGCCGAGCATTGTGAGAGAGAGGATCGCGTCGTTCGCGTTGTCGAGTGTAGGTTGTAGTTCGACTCTGTTTAGACTTGCCTCAAGTGCACGAGATAGAGTTACGTTGTCCATCGAGCTGCATTGCATCTGCGGTGAGGCCACAACGCGTTCAGATTGGGAGTTGCCGCCCTGGGGCAACTGCTGCCTGGAGATTCCCATATCTGTTTGTAAGCCAGTCCTCTGTGATTGGGGCTGGTGCTGTAGCGGTGATCGGCGGCTTGGGCGGCTTGGGCGGCTAGTGATTCTGCTGGGCATCAGTTTTTCTTGGAGAGTACGCAGGTGGCGCTCGGCTGGATTTCGCGAGGACGTAGGCGTATCTTGGCGTGATTTATTAGCTGGGCTGTTATGCAGGATTCGGTCTACAGGGCGCTGCGATGTTTGCTGCTGGTCTTGCTGTTGTTGTTGATTCTGCTGCTGCCGCTGGCCAGAGTGCATATTAGCGCCTCTAAGCCCATTGCTCCTAGCTGAAGAGTTGGACTGCTGTACCAGTTGCTGGCTCTGCTGTCGCAGATTGTGTTGCCTTCTTCGCTCTGTTTGTGGAGCGTGCTGCAGCCTCTGCAGGGCATCAAAGTTTGAGCGTACTTTGTTAGCGAGGAGGTTTGCCCGGGCCTCCTTGAATTTCGGGCAGCCCTTATAACTGGATACATGATTGCCATGGCAATTGACACAATTGGGGTTGGCAATCCTGGTCGTGCTGCAGCTCGTAGAAGGATGCGCACCCGCACACTTCATGCAAGCAAAGGGGCGGCGGCAGTAGTTTTTGGTGTGGCCGTATGCTTGGCAACGGTGGCACTGTACAGGATCTTGCCTTCTCAACTGCCTCTCAACAACGACTCGTTGGTTGCCGAGCATTGTGAGAGAGAGGATCGCGTCGTTCGCGTTGTCGAGTGTAGGTTGTAGTTCGACTCTGTTTAGACTTGCCTCAAGTGCACGAGATAGAGTTACGTTGTCCATCGAGCTGCATTGCATCTGCGGTGAGGCCACAACGCGTTCAGATTGGGAGTTGCCGCCCTGGGGCAACTGCTGCCTGGAGATTCCCATATCTGTTTGTAAGCCAGTCCTCTGTGATTGGGGCTGGTGCTGTAGCGGTGATCGGCGGCTTGGGCGGCTTGGGCGGCTAGTGATTCTGCTGGGCATCAGTTTTTCTTGGAGAGTACGCAGGTGGCGCTCGGCTGGATTTCGCGAGGACGTAGGCGTATCTTGGCGTGATTTATTAGCTGGGCTGTTATGCAGGATTCGGTCTACAGGGCGCTGCGATGTTTGCTGCTGGTCTTGCTGTTGTTGTTGATTCTGCTGCTGCCGCTGGCCAGAGTGCATATTAGCGCCTCTAAGCCCATTGCTCCTAGCTGAAGAGTTGGACTGCTGTACCAGTTGCTGGCTCTGCTGTCGCAGATTGTGTTGCCTTCTTCGCTCTGTTTGTGGAGCGTGCTGCAGCCTCTGCAGGGCATCAAAGTTTGAGCGTACTTTGTTAGCGAGGAGGTTTGCCCGGGCCTCCTTGAATTTCGGGCAGCCCTTATAACTGGATACATGATTGCCATGGCAATTGACACAATTGGGGTTGGCAATCCTGGTCGTGCTGCAGCTCGTAGAAGGATGCGCACCCGCACACTTCATGCAAGCAAAGGGGCGGCGGCAGTAGTTTTTGGTGTGGCCGTATGCTTGGCAACGGTGGCACTGTACAGGATCTTGCCTTCTCAACTGCCTCTCAACAACGACTCGTTGGTTGCCGAGCATTGTGAGAGAGAGGATCGCGTCGTTCGCGTTGTCGAGTGTAGGTTGTAGTTCGACTCTGTTTAGACTTGCCTCAAGTGCACGAGATAGAGTTACGTTGTCCATCGAGCTGCATTGCATCTGCGGTGAGGCCACAACGCGTTCAGATTGGGAGTTGCCGCCCTGGGGCAACTGCTGCCTGGAGATTCCCATATCTGTTTGTAAGCCAGTCCTCTGTGATTGGGGCTGGTGCTGTAGCGGTGATCGGCGGCTTGGGCGGCTTGGGCGGCTAGTGATTCTGCTGGGCATCAGTTTTTCTTGGAGAGTACGCAGGTGGCGCTCGGCTGGATTTCGCGAGGACGTAGGCGTATCTTGGCGTGATTTATTAGCTGGGCTGTTATGCAGGATTCGGTCTACAGGGCGCTGCGATGTTTGCTGCTGGTCTTGCTGTTGTTGTTGATTCTGCTGCTGCCGCTGGCCAGAGTGCATATTAGCGCCTCTAAGCCCATTGCTCCTAGCTGAAGAGTTGGACTGCTGTACCAGTTGCTGGCTCTGCTGTCGCAGATTGTGTTGCCTTCTTCGCTCTGTTTGTGGAGCGTGCTGCAGCCTCTGCAGGGCATCAAAGTTTGAGCGTACTTTGTTAGCGAGGAGGTTTGCCCGGGCCTCCTTGAATTTCGGGCAGCCCTTATAACTGGATACATGATTGCCATGGCAATTGACACAATTGGGGTTGGCAATCCTGGTCGTGCTGCAGCTCGTAGAAGGATGCGCACCCGCACACTTCATGCAAGCAAAGGGGCGGCGGCAGTAGTTTTTGGTGTGGCCGTATGCTTGGCAACGGTGGCACTGTACAGGATCTTGCCTTCTCAACTGCCTCTCAACAACGACTCGTTGGTTGCCGAGCATTGTGAGAGAGAGGATCGCGTCGTTCGCGTTGTCGAGTGTAGGTTGTAGTTCGACTCTGTTTAGACTTGCCTCAAGTGCACGAGATAGAGTTACGTTGTCCATCGAGCTGCATTGCATCTGCGGTGAGGCCACAACGCGTTCAGATTGGGAGTTGCCGCCCTGGGGCAACTGCTGCCTGGAGATTCCCATATCTGTTTGTAAGCCAGTCCTCTGTGATTGGGGCTGGTGCTGTAGCGGTGATCGGCGGCTTGGGCGGCTTGGGCGGCTAGTGATTCTGCTGGGCATCAGTTTTTCTTGGAGAGTACGCAGGTGGCGCTCGGCTGGATTTCGCGAGGACGTAGGCGTATCTTGGCGTGATTTATTAGCTGGGCTGTTATGCAGGATTCGGTCTACAGGGCGCTGCGATGTTTGCTGCTGGTCTTGCTGTTGTTGTTGATTCTGCTGCTGCCGCTGGCCAGAGTGCATATTAGCGCCTCTAAGCCCATTGCTCCTAGCTGAAGAGTTGGACTGCTGTACCAGTTGCTGGCTCTGCTGTCGCAGATTGTGTTGCCTTCTTCGCTCTGTTTGTGGAGCGTGCTGCAGCCTCTGCAGGGCATCAAAGTTTGAGCGTACTTTGTTAGCGAGGAGGTTTGCCCGGGCCTCCTTGAATTTCGGGCAGCCCTTATAACTGGATACATGATTGCCATGGCAATTGACACAATTGGGGTTGGCAATCCTGGTCGTGCTGCAGCTCGTAGAAGGATGCGCACCCGCACACTTCATGCAAGCAAAGGGGCGGCGGCAGTAGTTTTTGGTGTGGCCGTATGCTTGGCAACGGTGGCACTGTACAGGATCTTGCCTTCTCAACTGCCTCTCAACAACGACTCGTTGGTTGCCGAGCATTGTGAGAGAGAGGATCGCGTCGTTCGCGTTGTCGAGTGTAGGTTGTAGTTCGACTCTGTTTAGACTTGCCTCAAGTGCACGAGATAGAGTTACGTTGTCCATCGAGCTGCATTGCATCTGCGGTGAGGCCACAACGCGTTCAGATTGGGAGTTGCCGCCCTGGGGCAACTGCTGCCTGGAGATTCCCATATCTGTTTGTAAGCCAGTCCTCTGTGATTGGGGCTGGTGCTGTAGCGGTGATCGGCGGCTTGGGCGGCTTGGGCGGCTAGTGATTCTGCTGGGCATCAGTTTTTCTTGGAGAGTACGCAGGTGGCGCTCGGCTGGATTTCGCGAGGACGTAGGCGTATCTTGGCGTGATTTATTAGCTGGGCTGTTATGCAGGATTCGGTCTACAGGGCGCTGCGATGTTTGCTGCTGGTCTTGCTGTTGTTGTTGATTCTGCTGCTGCCGCTGGCCAGAGTGCATATTAGCGCCTCTAAGCCCATTGCTCCTAGCTGAAGAGTTGGACTGCTGTACCAGTTGCTGGCTCTGCTGTCGCAGATTGTGTTGCCTTCTTCGCTCTGTTTGTGGAGCGTGCTGCAGCCTCTGCAGGGCATCAAAGTTTGAGCGTACTTTGTTAGCGAGGAGGTTTGCCCGGGCCTCCTTGAATTTCGGGCAGCCCTTATAACTGGATACATGATTGCCATGGCAATTGACACAATTGGGGTTGGCAATCCTGGTCGTGCTGCAGCTCGTAGAAGGATGCGCACCCGCACACTTCATGCAAGCAAAGGGGCGGCGGCAGTAGTTTTTGGTGTGGCCGTATGCTTGGCAACGGTGGCACTGTACAGGATCTTGCCTTCTCAACTGCCTCTCAACAACGACTCGTTGGTTGCCGAGCATTGTGAGAGAGAGGATCGCGTCGTTCGCGTTGTCGAGTGTAGGTTGTAGTTCGACTCTGTTTAGACTTGCCTCAAGTGCACGAGATAGAGTTACGTTGTCCATCGAGCTGCATTGCATCTGCGGTGAGGCCACAACGCGTTCAGATTGGGAGTTGCCGCCCTGGGGCAACTGCTGCCTGGAGATTCCCATATCTGTTTGTAAGCCAGTCCTCTGTGATTGGGGCTGGTGCTGTAGCGGTGATCGGCGGCTTGGGCGGCTTGGGCGGCTAGTGATTCTGCTGGGCATCAGTTTTTCTTGGAGAGTACGCAGGTGGCGCTCGGCTGGATTTCGCGAGGACGTAGGCGTATCTTGGCGTGATTTATTAGCTGGGCTGTTATGCAGGATTCGGTCTACAGGGCGCTGCGATGTTTGCTGCTGGTCTTGCTGTTGTTGTTGATTCTGCTGCTGCCGCTGGCCAGAGTGCATATTAGCGCCTCTAAGCCCATTGCTCCTAGCTGAAGAGTTGGACTGCTGTACCAGTTGCTGGCTCTGCTGTCGCAGATTGTGTTGCCTTCTTCGCTCTGTTTGTGGAGCGTGCTGCAGCCTCTGCAGGGCATCAAAGTTTGAGCGTACTTTGTTAGCGAGGAGGTTTGCCCGGGCCTCCTTGAATTTCGGGCAGCCCTTATAACTGGATACATGATTGCCATGGCAATTGACACAATTGGGGTTGGCAATCCTGGTCGTGCTGCAGCTCGTAGAAGGATGCGCACCCGCACACTTCATGCAAGCAAAGGGGCGGCGGCAGTAGTTTTTGGTGTGGCCGTATGCTTGGCAACGGTGGCACTGTACAGGATCTTGCCTTCTCAACTGCCTCTCAACAACGACTCGTTGGTTGCCGAGCATTGTGAGAGAGAGGATCGCGTCGTTCGCGTTGTCGAGTGTAGGTTGTAGTTCGACTCTGTTTAGACTTGCCTCAAGTGCACGAGATAGAGTTACGTTGTCCATCGAGCTGCATTGCATCTGCGGTGAGGCCACAACGCGTTCAGATTGGGAGTTGCCGCCCTGGGGCAACTGCTGCCTGGAGATTCCCATATCTGTTTGTAAGCCAGTCCTCTGTGATTGGGGCTGGTGCTGTAGCGGTGATCGGCGGCTTGGGCGGCTTGGGCGGCTAGTGATTCTGCTGGGCATCAGTTTTTCTTGGAGAGTACGCAGGTGGCGCTCGGCTGGATTTCGCGAGGACGTAGGCGTATCTTGGCGTGATTTATTAGCTGGGCTGTTATGCAGGATTCGGTCTACAGGGCGCTGCGATGTTTGCTGCTGGTCTTGCTGTTGTTGTTGATTCTGCTGCTGCCGCTGGCCAGAGTGCATATTAGCGCCTCTAAGCCCATTGCTCCTAGCTGAAGAGTTGGACTGCTGTACCAGTTGCTGGCTCTGCTGTCGCAGATTGTGTTGCCTTCTTCGCTCTGTTTGTGGAGCGTGCTGCAGCCTCTGCAGGGCATCAAAGTTTGAGCGTACTTTGTTAGCGAGGAGGTTTGCCCGGGCCTCCTTGAATTTCGGGCAGCCCTTATAACTGGATACATGATTGCCATGGCAATTGACACAATTGGGGTTGGCAATCCTGGTCGTGCTGCAGCTCGTAGAAGGATGCGCACCCGCACACTTCATGCAAGCAAAGGGGCGGCGGCAGTAGTTTTGGTGTGGCCGTATGCTTGGCAACGGTGGCACTGTACAGGATCTTGCCTTCTCAACTGCCTCTCAACAACGACTCGTTGGTTGCCGAGCATTGTGAGAGAGAGGATCGCGTCGTTCGCGTTGTCGAGTGTAGGTTGTAGTTCGACTCTGTTTAGACTTGCCTCAAGTGCACGAGATAGAGTTACGTTGTCCATCGAGCTGCATTGCATCTGCGGTGAGGCCACAACGCGTTCAGATTGGGAGTTGCCGCCCTGGGGCAACTGCTGCCTGGAGATTCCCATATCTGTTTGTAAGCCAGTCCTCTGTGATTGGGGCTGGTGCTGTAGCGGTGATCGGCGGCTTGGGCGGCTTGGGCGGCTAGTGATTCTGCTGGGCATCAGTTTTTCTTGGAGAGTACGCAGGTGGCGCTCGGCTGGATTTCGCGAGGACGTAGGCGTATCTTGGCGTGATTTATTAGCTGGGCTGTTATGCAGGATTCGGTCTACAGGGCGCTGCGATGTTTGCTGCTGGTCTTGCTGTTGTTGTTGATTCTGCTGCTGCCGCTGGCCAGAGTGCATATTAGCGCCTCTAAGCCCATTGCTCCTAGCTGAAGAGTTGGACTGCTGTACCAGTTGCTGGCTCTGCTGTCGCAGATTGTGTTGCCTTCTTCGCTCTGTTTGTGGAGCGTGCTGCAGCCTCTGCAGGGCATCAAAGTTTGAGCGTACTTTGTTAGCGAGGAGGTTTGCCCGGGCCTCCTTGAATTTCGGGCAGCCCTTATAACTGGATACATGATTGCCATGGCAATTGACACAATTGGGGTTGGCAATCCTGGTCGTGCTGCAGCTCGTAGAAGGATGCGCACCCGCACACTTCATGCAAGCAAAGGGGCGGCGGCAGTAGTTTTGGTGTGGCCGTATGCTTGGCAACGGTGGCACTGTACAGGATCTTGCCTTCTCAACTGCCTCTCAACAACGACTCGTTGGTTGCCGAGCATTGTGAGAGAGAGGATCGCGTCGTTCGCGTTGTCGAGTGTAGGTTGTAGTTCGACTCTGTTTAGACTTGCCTCAAGTGCACGAGATAGAGTTACGTTGTCCATCGAGCTGCATTGCATCTGCGGTGAGGCCACAACGCGTTCAGATTGGGAGTTGCCGCCCTGGGGCAACTGCTGCCTGGAGATTCCCATATCTGTTTGTAAGCCAGTCCTCTGTGATTGGGGCTGGTGCTGTAGCGGTGATCGGCGGCTTGGGCGGCTTGGGCGGCTAGTGATTCTGCTGGGCATCAGTTTTTCTTGGAGAGTACGCAGGTGGCGCTCGGCTGGATTTCGCGAGGACGTAGGCGTATCTTGGCGTGATTTATTAGCTGGGCTGTTATGCAGGATTCGGTCTACAGGGCGCTGCGATGTTTGCTGCTGGTCTTGCTGTTGTTGTTGATTCTGCTGCTGCCGCTGGCCAGAGTGCATATTAGCGCCTCTAAGCCCATTGCTCCTAGCTGAAGAGTTGGACTGCTGTACCAGTTGCTGGCTCTGCTGTCGCAGATTGTGTTGCCTTCTTCGCTCTGTTTGTGGAGCGTGCTGCAGCCTCTGCAGGGCATCAAAGTTTGAGCGTACTTTGTTAGCGAGGAGGTTTGCCCGGGCCTCCTTGAATTTCGGGCAGCCCTTATAACTGGATACATGATTGCCATGGCAATTGACACAATTGGGGTTGGCAATCCTGGTCGTGCTGCAGCTCGTAGAAGGATGCGCACCCGCACACTTCATGCAAGCAAAGGGGCGGCGGCAGTAGTTTTTTGGTGTGGCCGTATGCTTGGCAACGGTGGCACTGTACAGGATCTTGCCTTCTCAACTGCCTCTCAACAACGACTCGTTGGTTGCCGAGCATTGTGAGAGAGAGGATCGCGTCGTTCGCGTTGTCGAGTGTAGGTTGTAGTTCGACTCTGTTTAGACTTGCCTCAAGTGCACGAGATAGAGTTACGTTGTCCATCGAGCTGCATTGCATCTGCGGTGAGGCCACAACGCGTTCAGATTGGGAGTTGCCGCCCTGGGGCAACTGCTGCCTGGAGATTCCCATATCTGTTTGTAAGCCAGTCCTCTGTGATTGGGGCTGGTGCTGTAGCGGTGATCGGCGGCTTGGGCGGCTTGGGCGGCTAGTGATTCTGCTGGGCATCAGTTTTTCTTGGAGAGTACGCAGGTGGCGCTCGGCTGGATTTCGCGAGGACGTAGGCGTATCTTGGCGTGATTTATTAGCTGGGCTGTTATGCAGGATTCGGTCTACAGGGCGCTGCGATGTTTGCTGCTGGTCTTGCTGTTGTTGTTGATTCTGCTGCTGCCGCTGGCCAGAGTGCATATTAGCGCCTCTAAGCCCATTGCTCCTAGCTGAAGAGTTGGACTGCTGTACCAGTTGCTGGCTCTGCTGTCGCAGATTGTGTTGCCTTCTTCGCTCTGTTTGTGGAGCGTGCTGCAGCCTCTGCAGGGCATCAAAGTTTGAGCGTACTTTGTTAGCGAGGAGGTTTGCCGGGCCTCCTTGAATTTCGGGCAGCCCTTATAACTGGATACATGATTGCCATGGCAATTGACACAATTGGGGTTGGCAATCCTGGTCGTGCTGCAGCTCGTAGAAGGATGCGCACCCGCACACTTCATGCAAGCAAAGGGGCGGCGGCAGTAGTTTTTGGTGTGGCCGTATGCTTGGCAACGGTGGCACTGTACAGGATCTTGCCTTCTCAACTGCCTCTCAACAACGACTCGTTGGTTGCCGAGCATTGTGAGAGAGAGGATCGCGTCGTTCGCGTTGTCGAGTGTAGGTTGTAGTTCGACTCTGTTTAGACTTGCCTCAAGTGCACGAGATAGAGTTACGTTGTCCATCGAGCTGCATTGCATCTGCGGTGAGGCCACAACGCGTTCAGATTGGGAGTTGCCGCCCTGGGGCAACTGCTGCCTGGAGATTCCCATATCTGTTTGTAAGCCAGTCCTCTGTGATTGGGGCTGGTGCTGTAGCGGTGATCGGCGGCTTGGGCGGCTTGGGCGGCTAGTGATTCTGCTGGGCATCAGTTTTTCTTGGAGAGTACGCAGGTGGCGCTCGGCTGGATTTCGCGAGGACGTAGGCGTATCTTGGCGTGATTTATTAGCTGGGCTGTTATGCAGGATTCGGTCTACAGGGCGCTGCGATGTTTGCTGCTGGTCTTGCTGTTGTTGTTGATTCTGCTGCTGCCGCTGGCCAGAGTGCATATTAGCGCCTCTAAGCCCATTGCTCCTAGCTGAAGAGTTGGACTGCTGTACCAGTTGCTGGCTCTGCTGTCGCAGATTGTGTTGCCTTCTTCGCTCTGTTTGTGGAGCGTGCTGCAGCCTCTGCAGGGCATCAAAGTTTGAGCGTACTTTGTTAGCGAGGAGGTTTGCCCGGGCCTCCTTGAATTTCGGGCAGCCCTTATAACTGGATACATGATTGCCATGGCAATTGACACAATTGGGGTTGGCAATCCTGGTCGTGCTGCAGCTCGTAGAAGGATGCGCACCCGCACACTTCATGCAAGCAAAGGGGCGGCGGCAGTAGTTTTGGTGTGGCCGTATGCTTGGCAACGGTGGCACTGTACAGGATCTTGCCTTCTCAACTGCCTCTCAACAACGACTCGTTGGTTGCCGAGCATTGTGAGAGAGAGGATCGCGTCGTTCGCGTTGTCGAGTGTAGGTTGTAGTTCGACTCTGTTTAGACTTGCCTCAAGTGCACGAGATAGAGTTACGTTGTCCATCGAGCTGCATTGCATCTGCGGTGAGGCCACAACGCGTTCAGATTGGGAGTTGCCGCCCTGGGGCAACTGCTGCCTGGAGATTCCCATATCTGTTTGTAAGCCAGTCCTCTGTGATTGGGGCTGGTGCTGTAGCGGTGATCGGCGGCTTGGGCGGCTTGGGCGGCTAGTGATTCTGCTGGGCATCAGTTTTTCTTGGAGAGTACGCAGGTGGCGCTCGGCTGGATTTCGCGAGGACGTAGGCGTATCTTGGCGTGATTTATTAGCTGGGCTGTTATGCAGGATTCGGTCTACAGGGCGCTGCGATGTTTGCTGCTGGTCTTGCTGTTGTTGTTGATTCTGCTGCTGCCGCTGGCCAGAGTGCATATTAGCGCCTCTAAGCCCATTGCTCCTAGCTGAAGAGTTGGACTGCTGTACCAGTTGCTGGCTCTGCTGTCGCAGATTGTGTTGCCTTCTTCGCTCTGTTTGTGGAGCGTGCTGCAGCCTCTGCAGGGCATCAAAGTTTGAGCGTACTTTGTTAGCGAGGAGGTTTGCCCGGGCCTCCCTTGAATTTCGGGCAGCCCTTATAACTGGATACATGATTGCCATGGCAATTGACACAATTGGGGTTGGCAATCCTGGTCGTGCTGCAGCTCGTAGAAGGATGCGCACCCGCACACTTCATGCAAGCAAAGGGGCGGCGGCAGTAGTTTTGGTGTGGCCGTTTATTTGGCAACGGTGGCACTGTACAGGATCTTGCCTTCTCAACTGCCTCTCAACAACGACTCGTTGGTTGCCGAGCATTGTGAGAGAGAGGATCGCGTCGTTCGCGTTGTCGAGTGTAGGTTGTAGTTCGACTCTGTTTAGACTTGCCTCAAGTGCACGAGATAGAGTTACGTTGTCCATCGAGCTGCATTGCATCTGCGGTGAGGCCACAACGCGTTCAGATTGGGAGTTGCCGCCCTGGGGCAACTGCTGCCTGGAGATTCCCATATCTGTTTGTAAGCCAGTCCTCTGTGATTGGGGCTGGTGCTGTAGCGGTGATCGGCGGCTTGGGCGGCTTGGGCGGCTAGTGATTCTGCTGGGCATCAGTTTTCTTGGAGAGTACGCAGGTGGCGCTCGGCTGGATTTCGCGAGGACGTAGGCGTATCTTGGCGTGATTTATTAGCTGGGCTGTTATGCAGGATTCGGTCTACAGGGCGCTGCGATGTTTG
>JAEIFX010000693.1:0-10579 GCA_018904325.1 Drosophila murphyi
TATATTATATTGGCCATATCTCCGTCAAAATGGCCCCACTTAAAATATGAAGTTACTTTTTAAAATTGCTCGATTTTGACACGAAACTACATTTAAAAGAAAATGACTTCAGACTCATCTAAAATTATATATTATATTAATGGCCATATCTCCGTCAAAAATGGCCCCACTTCAAATATAAAGTATTTTTTAGAAATTGCTCGATTTTTAAACAAAACTGCATTTAAAGAAAATGACTTCAGACTCATCTAAAATTATATATTGTATTAATGGCCATATCTCTGTCCAAAATGGCCCCACTTCAAATATGAAGGTACTTTTAGAAATTGCTCGATTTTTGAAACAAAACTGTATTTAAAGAAAATGACTTCAGACTCATCCCAAGATTATTTATTGTATTAATGGCCATATCTCTGTCAAAAATGCCCACTTCAAATATGAAGGTATTTTTAGGAAATTGCTATTTTTGAAACAAAACTGCATTTAAAGAAAATGACTTCAGACTCATCTAAAATTATATATTTTATTAATGGCCATATCTCCGTCAAAAAATGGCCCCACTTCCAAAGATGAAGTTATTTTTAGAAATTGCTCGATTTTTTAAACAAAACTGCATTTAAAGAAAATGACTTCAGACTCATCTAAAATTATATATTGTATTAATGGCCATATCTCCGTCAAAAATGGCCCCACTTCCAATATGAAGTTATTTTTAAAATTTGCTCGATTTTTGAAACAAAACTGCATTTAAACAAAATGTCTTCAGACTCATCTAAGATTATATATTGTATTAATGGCCATATCTCCGTCAAAAATGGCCCCACATAAAATATGAAGTTACTTTTAGAATTTGCTCGATTTTTGAAACAAAACTGCATTTAAACGAAATGACTTCAGACTCATCTAAAATTATATATTATGTATTAATGGCCATATCTCCGTCAAAAATGGCCCCACTTAAAATATGGAGGTATTTTTTAGAATTTGCTCGATTTTTAAAACAAAACTGCATTTAAAGAAAATGTCTTCAGACTCATCCAAAATTATATATTATATTAATGGCCATATCTCCGTCAAAAATGGCCCCACTTCAAATATGAAGGTATTTTTAGAATTTGCTCGATTTTTGAAACAAAACTGAATTTAAACAAAATGACTTCAGACTCATCTAAAATTATATATTGTATTAATGGCCATATCTCTGTCATTTTAAAATGCCATCACCTCAAATATGGAGTTACTTTTAGAAATTGCTCGACTTTTAAACAAAACTGCATTTAATGAAAATGTCTTCAGACTCATCTAAATTATGTATTGTATTAATGGCCATATCTCCGTCAAAAATGGCCCCACATATAATATGAAGTTACTTTTAGAAATTGCTCGATTTTTGAAACAAAACTGCATTTAAAGAAAATGACTTCAGGCTCATCTAAAATTATATATTGTATTAATGGCCATATCTCCGTCAAAAATGGCCCCACGCCAATAATGAAGTTATTTTTATAATTTGCTCGATTTATGAATCAAAACTGCAATTAAAGAAAATGACTTCAGACTCATCTAAAATTATATATTATATTAATGGCCATATCTCTCTCAAAAATGGGCCCACTCCAATAAAAAAGTTACTTTTAGAAATTGCTCGATTTTTTAAACAAAACTGCATTTAAAGAAAATGTCTTCAGACTCATCTAAAATTATATATTATATTAATGGCCATATCTCTGTCAAAATTGGCCCCACTTCAAATATGAAGGTATTTTTAGAAATTGCTCGATTTGTGAAACAAAACTGCATTTATACAAAATGACTTCAGACTCATCAAAAGTTATATATTGTATTAATGGCCATATCTCTGTCAAAAATGGCCCCACTTCCAATATGGAGTTACTTTTAGAAATTGCTCGATTTTTAAACAAAACTGCATTTAAAGAAAATGTCTTCAGACTCATCCAAGATTATTTATTGTATTAATGGCCATATCTCTGTCAAAAATAGTCCCACTTCAAATATGAAGGTATTTTTAGAAATTGCTCGATTTGTGAAACAAAACTGCATTTAAACAAAATGACTTCAGACTCATCTAAAGTTATATATTTTATTAATGGCCATATCTCCGTAAAAAATGGCCCCATTTCAAAGATGGAGTTACTTTTAGAAATTGCTCGATTTTTTAAACAAAACTGCATTTAAAGAAAATGACTTCAGACTCGTCTAAAATTATATATTATCTTAATGGCCATATCTCCGTCAAAAATGGCCCCACGCCAATAATGAAGTTATTTTTAGACTTTGCTCGATTTTTTAAACAAAACTGCATTTAAACAAAATGACTTCAGACTCATCCAAAGTTATATATTTTATTAATGGCCATATCTCCGTCGAAAATGGCCCCACTTCAAATATGAAGGTATTTTTAGAATTTGCTCGATTTTTTAAACAAAACTGCATTTAAACAAAATGACTTCAGACTCATCAAAAGTTATATATTTTATTAATGGCCATATCTCCGTAAAAAATGGCCCCATTTCAAAGATGGAGTTACTTTTAGAAATTGCTCGATTTTTTAAACAAAACTGCATTTAAAGAAAATGACTTCAGACTCATCTAAAGTTATATATTTATATTAATGGCCATATCCCGTCAAAAATGGCCCCACTTCAAAGATGGAGTTACTTTTTATTTGCTCGATTTTTTAAACAAAACTGCATTTAAAGAAAATGACTTCAGACTCATCCAAAATTATATATTATATTAATGGCCATATCTCCGTCAAAATGGCCCCACTTCAAATATGAAGGTATTTTTAGAATTTGCTCGATTTTTTGAAACAAAACTGCATTTAAAGAAAATGTCTTCAGACTCATCTAAAATTATATATTATATTAATGGCCATATCTCCGTCAAAAATGGCCCCACTTCAAATATGAAGGTATTTTTAGAATTTGCTCGATTTTTTAAACAAAACTGCATTTAAAGAAAATGTCTTCAGACTCATCTAAAATTATATATTGTATTAATGGCCATATCTCCGTCAAAAATGGCCCCACTTCAAATATGAAGTTATTTTTAGAAATTGCTCGATTTTTGAAACAAAACTGCATTTAAAGAAAATGACTTCAGACTCATCAAAAATTATATATTTTATTAATGGCCATATCTCCGTCAAAAATGGCCCCACTTCAAATATGAAGGTACTTTTAGAAATTGCTCGATTTTTTAAACAAAACTGCATTTAAAGAAAATGTCTTCAGACTCATCAAAAGTTATATTATTTTATTAATGGTCATAAAAATGGCCCCATTTCAAAGATGAAGGTATTTTTAGAAATTGCTCGATTTTTTAAACAAAACTGCTTTTAAAGAAAATGACTTCAGACTCATCTAAAATTATATATTATATTAATGGCCATATCTCCGTCAAAAATGGCCCCACTTCAAATATGAAGGTATTTTTAGAATTTGCTCGATTTTTTAAACAAAACTGCATTTAAAGAAAATGTCTTCAGACTCATCTAAAATTTATATATTATATTAATGGCCATATCTCCGTCAAAAAATGGCTCCACTTCAAATATGAAGGTATTTTTAGAATTTGCTCGATTTTTGAAACAAAACTGCATTTAAACAAAATGACTTCAGACTCATCTAAAATTATATATTGTATTAATGGCCATATCTCCGTCAAAAATGGCCCCACTTCAAATATGAAGGTATTTTTAGAATTTGCTCGATTTTTAAACAAAACTGCATTTTAAAGAAAATGACTTCAGACTCATCTAAAATTATATATTATATTAATGGCCATATCTCCGTCAAAAATGGCCCCACTTCAAATATGAAGTTATTTTTAGAAATTGCTCGATTTTTGAAACAAAACTGCATTTAAAGAAAATGACTTCAGACTCATCTAAAGTTATATATTATATTAATGGCCATATCTCCGTCAAAAATGGCCCCACTTCAAATATGAAGGTATTTTTAGAAATTGCTCGATTTTTAAAACAAAACTGCATTTAAAGAAAATGTCTTCAGACTCATCTAAAATTATATATTGTATTAATGGCCATATCTCCGTCAAAAATGGTCCCACTTCAAATATGAAGGTATTTTTAGAATTTGCTCGATTTTTGAAACAAAACTGCATTTAAAGAAAATGACTTCAGACTCATCTAAAATTATATATTTTATTAATGGCCATATCTCCGTCAAAAAATGGCCCCACTTCAAATATGAAGGTATTTTTAGAAATTGCTCGATTTTTAAAACAAAACTGCATTTAAAGAAAATGACTTCAGACTCATCTAAAATTATATATTATATTAATGGCCATATCTCCGTCAAAAAATGGCCCCACTTCAAATATGAAGGTATTTTTAGAAATTGCTCGATTTTTGAAACAAAACTGCATTTAAACAAAATGACTTCAGACTCATCTAAAATTATATATTATATTAATGGCCATATCTCCGTCAAAAATGGCCCCACTTCAAATATGAAGGTATTTTTAGAATTTGCTCGATTTTTTGAAACAAAACTGCATTTAAAGAAAATGTCTTCAGACTCATCTAAAATTATATATTATATTAATGGCCATATCTCCGTCAAAAATGGCCCCACTTCAAATATGAAGGTATTTTTAGAAATTGCTCGATTTTTGAAACAAAACTGCATTTAAAGAAAATGACTTCAGACTCATCTAAAATTATATATTATATTAATGGCCATATCTCCGTCAAAAATGGCCCCACTTCAAATATGAAGGTATTTTTTAGAATTTGCTCGATTTTTAAACAAAACTGCATTTAAAGAAAATGTCTTCAGACTCATCTAAATTTATATATTATATTAATGGCCATATCTCCGTCAAAAATGGCCCCCTTCAAATATGAAGGTATTTTTAGAATTTGCTCGATTTTTGAAACAAAACTGCATTTAAAGAAAATGACTTCAGACTCATCCAAATTTATATATTATATTAATGGCCATATCTCCGTCAAAAATGGCCCCACTTCAAATATGAAGGTTTTTTTAGAAATTGCTCGATTTGTGAAACAAAACTGCATTTAAAGAAAATGACTTCAGACTCATCCAAATTTATATATTATATTAATGGCCATATCTCTGTCAAAAATGGCCCCACTTCAAATATGAAGGTATTTTTAGAAATTGCTCGATTTGTGAAACAAAACTGCATTTAAACAAAATGACTTCAGACTCATCTAAAATTATATATTGTATTAATGGCCATATCTCCGTCAAAAATGGCCCCACATAAAATATGAAGTTATTTTTAGAAATTGCTCGATTTTTGAAACAAAACTGCATTTAAAGAAAATGACTTCAGACTCATCTAAAATTATATATTATATTAATGGCCATATCTCTGTCAAAAATGGCCCCACTTCAAATATGAAGGTATTTTTTAGAATTTGCTCGATTTTTGAAACAAAACTGCATTTAAAGAAAATGTCTTCAGACTCATCTAAAATTATATATTGTATTAATGGCCATATCTCTGTCAAAAAATGGCCCCACATCAAATATGAAGTTACTTTTAGAAATTGCTCGATTTTTAAACAAAACTGCATTTAAAGAAAATGACTTCAGACTCATCTAAAATTATATATTATATTAATGGCCATATCTCTGTCAAAAATGGCCCCACTTCAAATATGAAGGTATTTTTAGAATTTGCTCGATTTGTGAAACAAAACTGCATTTAAACAAAATGACTTCAGACTCATCTAAAGTTATATATTTTATTAATGGCCATATCTCCGTCAAAAATGGCCCCATTTCAAATATGGAGTTACTTTTAGAAATTGCTCGATTTTTTAAACAAAACTGCATTTAAAGAAAATGACTTCAGACTCATCTAAAATTATATATTGTATTAATGGCCATATCTCTGTCAAAAATGGCCCCACTTCAAATATGAAGGTATTTTTTAGAATTTGCTCGATTTTTAAAACAAAACTGCATTTAAAGAAAATGTCTTCAGACTCATCCAAATTTATATATTATATTAATGGCCATATCTCCGTCAAAAAATGGCCCCACTTCAAATATGAAGGTATTTTTAGAAATTGCTCGATTTTTTAAACAAAACTGCATTTAAACAAAATGACTTCAGACTCATCTAAAATTATATATTGTATTAATGGCCATATCTCCGTCAAAAAATGGCCCCATATAGAAATTTATTTTTAACTTTGGCTCGATTTTTTGAAACAAAACTGCATTTAAAGAAAATGACTTTAGACTCATCAAAATTATATATTATATTAATGGCCATATCTCCCCACAACTACACTGCATACAATTTTTGCCCTAAAATATGAAGTTATTTTTAATTTGCTCGATTTATGAAACAAACTGCATTTAAAGAAAATGACTTTTGTCAAAAATGGCCCCACCTAAAATCTGAAGGTATTTTTAGAATTTGCTCGATTTTTGAAACAAAACTGCATTTAAAGAAAATGTCTTCAGACTCATCTAAAATTTTATATTGTATTAATGGCCATATCTCTGTCAAAAATGGCCCCACATAAAATATGAAGTTACTTTTAGAAATTGCTCGATTTTTGAAACGAAACTGTATTTAAAGAAAATGACTTCAGACTCATCTAAAATTATATATTTTATTAATGGCCATATCTCTGTCAAAAATGGCCCCACTTCAAATATAAAGGTATTTTTTAGAATTTGCTCGATTTTTAAAACAAAACTGCGTTTAAAGAAAATGTCTTCAGACTCATCCAAATTTATATATTATATTAATGGCCATATCTCCGTCAAAAATGGCCCCACTTCAAATATGAAGGTATTTTTAGAAATTGCTCGATTTTTGAAACAAACCTGCATTTAAACAAAATGACTTCAGACTCATCTAAAATTATATATTATATTAATGGCCATATCTCCGTCAAAAATGGCCCCACATAAAATATGAAGGTATTTTTAGAATTTGCTCGATTTTTAAAACAAAACTGCATTTAAAGAAAATGTCTTCAGACTCATCTAAAATTTTATATTGTATTAATGGCCATATCTCTGTCAAAAATGGCCCCACATAAAATATGAAGTTACTTTTAGAAATTGCTCGATTTTTGAAACGAAACTGTATTTAAAGAAAATGACCTCATCTAAAATTATATATTATATTAATGGCCATATCTCCGTCAAAAATGGCCCCACTTCAAATATGAAGGTATTTTTAGAAATTGCTCGATTTGTGAAACAAAACTGCATTTAAACAAAATGACTTCAGACTCATCTAACGTTATGTATTGTATTAATGGCCATATCTCTGTCAAAAATGGCATCACTTCAAATATGGAGTCACTTTTAGAAATTGGTCGATTTTTTAAACAAAACTGCATTTAAAGAAAATGTCTTCAGACTCATCTAAAATTATATATTGTATTAGTGGCCATATCTCCGTCAAAAATGGCCCCACATAAAAAATGAAGTTACTTTTAGAAATTGCTCGATTTTTGAAACAAAACTGCATTTAAAGAAAATGACTTCAGACTCATCTAAAATTATATATTGTATTAATGGCCATATCTCCGTCAAAAATGGCCCCACACCAATAATGAAGTTATTTTTATACTTTGTTCGATTTATGAATCAAAACTGCATTAAAAGAAAATGACTTCAGACTTATCTAAAATTATATATTATATTAATGGCCATATCTCTGTCAAAAATGGGCCCACTCCAATAATAAAGTTACTTTTAGAAATTGCTCGATTTTTAAACAAAACTGCATTTAAACAAAATGACTTCAGACTCATCTAAAATTATATATTATATTAATGGCCATATCTCTGTTAAAATTGGCCCCACTTCAAATATGAAGGTATTTTTAGAAATTGCTCGATTTGTGAAACAAAACTGCATTTACACAAAATGACTTCAGACTCATCTAAAGTTATATATTGTATTAATGGCCATATCTCTGTCAAAAATGGCCCCACTTCAGATATGAAGTTACTTTTAGAAATTGCTCGTTTTTTTAAACAAAACTGCATTTAAAGAAAATGTCTTCAGACTCATCCAAATTTATTTATTGTATTAATGGCCATATCTCTGTCAAAAATAGTCCCACTTCAAATATGAAGGTATTTTCAGGAATTGCTCGATTTGTGAAACAAAACTGCATTTAAACAAAATGACTTCAGACTCATCTAAAGTTATATATTTTGTTAATGGCCATATCTCTGTCAAAAATGGCCCCATTTCAAATATGGAGTTACTTTTAGAAATTGCTCGATTTTTTAAACGAAACTGTATTTAAAGAAAATGACTTCAGACTCATCTAAAATTATATATTTTATTAATGGCCATATCTCTGTCAAAAATGGCGACACTTCAAATATAAAGGTATTTTTTAGAATTTGCTAGATTTTTAAAACAAAACTGCATTTAAAGAAAATGTCTTCAGACTCATCCAAATTTATATATTATATTAATGGCCATATCTCCGTCAAAAATGGCCCCACATTAAATATGAAGGTATTTTTAGAAATTACTCGATTTGTGAAACAAAACTGCATTTAAACAAAATGACTTCAGACTCATCTAAAATTATATATTGTATTAATGGCCATATTTCCATCAAAAATGGCCCCACATAAAATATGAAGTTATTTTTATACTTTGCTCGATTTATGAAACAAAACTGCATTTAAAGAAAATGACTTTAGACTCATCTAAAATTGTATATTATATTAATGGCCATATCTCTATCAAAAATGGCCCCACCTAAAATCTGAAGGTATTTTTAGAATTTGCTCGATTTTTGAAACAAAACTGCATTTAAAGAAAATGTCTTCAGACTCATCTAAAATTTTATATTGTATTAATGGCCATATCTCTGTCAAAAATGGCCCCACATAAAATATGAAGTTACTTTTAGAAATTGCTCGATTTTTTGAAACGAAACTGTATTTAAAGAAAATGACTTCAGACTCATCTAAAATTATATATTTTATTAATGGCCATATCTCTGTCAAAAATGGCCCCACTTCAAATATAAAGGTATTTTTTAGAATTTGCTCGATTTTTAAAACAAAACTGCGTTTAAAGAAAATGTCTTCAGACTCATCCAAATTTATATATTATATTAATGGCCATATTTCCGTCAAAAATGGCCCCACTTAAAATATGAAGGTATTTTTAGAAATTGCTCGATTTTTGAAACAAACCTGCATTTAAACAAAATGACTTCAGACTCATCTAAAATTATATATTATATTAATGGCCATATCTCCGTCAAAAATGGCCCCACATAAAATATGAAGGTATTTTTAGAATTTGCTCGATTTTTAAAACAAAACTGCATTTAAAGAAAATGTCTTCAGACTCATCTAAAATTTTATATTGTATTAATGGCCATATCTCTGTCAAAAATGGCCCCACATAAAATATGAAGTTACTTTTAGAAATTGCTCGATTTTTGAAACGAAACTGTATTTAAAGAAAATGACCTCATCTAAAATTATATATTATATTAATGGCCATATCTCCGTCAAAAATGGCCCCACTTCAAATATGAAGGTATTTTTAGAAATTGCTCGATTTGTGAAACAAAACTGCATTTAAACAAAATGACTTCAGACTCATCTAACGTTATGTATTGTATTAATGGCCATATCTCTGTCAAAAATGGCATCACTTCAAATATGGAGTCACTTTTAGAAATTGGTCGATTTTTTAAACAAAACTGCATTTAAAGAAAATGTCTTCAGACTCATCTAAAATTATATATTGTATTAGTGGCCATATCTCCGTCAAAAATGGCCCCACATAAAAAATGAAGTTACTTTTAGAAATTGCTCGATTTTTGAAACAAAACTGCATTTAAAGAAAATGACTTCAGACTCATCTAAAATTATATATTGTATTAATGGCCATATCTCCGTCAAAAATGGCCCCACACCAATAATGAAGTTATTTTTATACTTTGCTCGATTTATGAATCAAAACTGCATTTAAAGAAAATGACTTCAGACTTATCTAAAATTATATATTATATTAATGGCCATATCTCTGTCAAAAATGGGCCCACTCCAATAATAAAGTTACTTTTAGAAATTGCTCGATTTTTTAAACAAAACTGCATTTAAACAAAATGACTTCAGACTCATCTAAAATTATATATTATATTAAAGGCCATATCTCTGTTAAAATTGGCCCCACTTCAAATATGAAGGTATTTTTAGAAATTGCTCGATTTGTGAAACAAAACTGCATTTACACAAAATGACTTCAGACTCATCTAAAGTTATATATTGTATTAATGGCCATATCTCTGTCAAAAATGGCCCCACTTCAGATATGAAGTTACTTTTAGAAATTGCTCGTTTTTTTAAACAAAACTGCATTTAAAGAAAATGTCTTCAGACTCATCCAAAATTATTTATTGTATTAATGGCCATATCTCTGTCAAAAATAGTCCCACTTCAAATATAAAGGTATTTTCAGGAATTGCTCGATTTGTGAAACAAAACTGCATTTAAACAAAATGACTTCAGACTCATCTAAAGTTATATATTTTGTTAATGGCC
>JAEIFX010000695.1:0-32541 GCA_018904325.1 Drosophila murphyi
TCACATTAAGAAATGTGATTAGGCGATGAGTGCGTGGATAACCCAGTTATTTTACTCTTGGCAAGTTTGCCCAAATCATATGAAAATTTGGTTGTAGCATTGGAATCACGTGATGAATTACCAAAGTTTAGTACTTTGAAGGTTAAATTGATCGAATAATGCGATAGACGCAAGAACGAAGCTCATATAGAGAGTGCGAACGAAAATAATGTAAAAGGAAGAGACAAAAAATAATTCTTGATGTGCTTGCGAGCCAGAGCCAGCAGCCGAGGCAGCGGCGTTCTTAAACTTAGAAAGTCCGCATATGGGGTAAAACAGTCTGGACGGATGTGAAACAATAAGCTGAACGCCATGATGACAAAAATTAGTTTTTCGGCCTGTTCAAGCGAACTGTGTGTATATACTAGCTAATGTGCATAAGGTGCTGCAATCTATGTGCATATCGAGACCAATGACGAGGTCTCAATTCATCTCCTCACGGCAGAAATAAAAGTTGCGCCAGTGACAATTTCGTTGATTCTCGGAGCCGATGTGTATCCTCACATTATCACCTATTGCAGTCGTGCCTTCAAAGCATTTATAACATTCAAACCTTTGACCAGCCAGATGCGTTTATGAATTTCGCTATCTTGGCCGGTCTCAGTCTATAGCTTCCTTATGGCCTGAAAGACACTACAGTGTGTTGGAAGGCTGAAGGATAACTGTATGTTGAGTTGCTCGGAGTAGACCCCTCCGCCTACGCGGTTGTCTAGTTTGGAGCCGTCTGTAAAGAAGGTTATGGTCGCCGGTGGACCGGGGGTGCCATGAACCCATTCCTCCCTTTGAGGGAAGTAAGTATTGAAGGGAGTTTCCCGTTGTGGTTTTCTTTTTAAGACAGGGCCACCATACTGTGACGCCATACAGAAGTATGGGTCTGACTATAGATGTGTATAACCATTGAACGATATTTGGGAACATTCCCCATTTCAGCCCAATGGATTTCCTACACGTATAAAGAGCGACTGTTGTCTTCTTAACCCGTGATTGGATATTTAGGGTCCAGTCTAGTTTCCTATCCAATGTCAGTTGTTGAAGATTAGATTCACTTTATTTAGTCGGGGTGGGACAAGAGGAGGGACCTTGTAATTTCTTGTAAAAAGAACCAGTTCCGTTTTATTTGGGTTTACCCCTAATCCACTCTCCTTCGCTCAGCATGAAAGTTTGTTTAGTTAACTAGTCATGAGGTCACAGAGAGTATGTGGGTATTATCCCCTGAAAATTACCGCAACGTCATCTGTGTATGCAACTATTTTGCAGCCGCCCCCTCCATGTCCCACAACAGTTTGTTAATTGCTATGTTCCATAGTAGGGATGACAGGACGCCTCCTTGGGGCGTGCCTCTGCTTACGAACCTGGAGAGAGTTGACGACCCTCGTGTGGATGTCACAGTCCTGCAAGTGAACAATTGACTGATCAATCCCGCCGTACCGGTATCAATCTCCAGTCTCAGCAGAGCTCCAGTTATGGCTGCCGGAGTGACGTTGTTAAAGGCGTCCTCAATGTCGAGAAACGCTATTAGGGTGTATTCCTTATGGAGTAAAGATTTCTCTATAGTAGAGACCACAGAGTGAAGGGCAGTAACTGTGGATCTGCCCTTCCTGTAGGCATGTTGGGACTCCGACATAAGCCTGGGTCAATGGATGCTGTGAGATGGAGACTTATAAGTCGTTCCAGGGTCTTTAGCATAAAAGATGACAGACTGATGGGTCTGAAATCATTGGCGCTGGTGTGTGATGGCTTCCCAGCTATGGGTAAGAAGGTGATTTTTGACTGGAGCCATGTCGGTGGGATGCGACCAGTCTTCAGAAGATCTCATGTAGCCAGTTTATGGCTGTGTTTCCCGCGTTTTGTAGTTGGACTGGGCTTATTTGATCTGGGCCTAGAGATTTGAACGTCTTGAAGCTGTTTATTGCCCACTTAATGTTACCTTTGTGTATAAGAGACTTAAAAGATGTGTCATCTATACAGTTGGTTTCTGCGCACCTCGGGGGCTGCTCGGAGCAGCCAGGGAAGTGTGTTTTAAGGAGGATTTCCAGTGACTCTTCACTGCAGACCGACCAAGAGTTGTCATCCTTTTTCAGATAACCTAGTGTGGGTGTGGTTTTTGATGAAACTCTGCCAAGCCTTGCAGCTTCAGTAGTTGAATCAATATCCATGAGAGATGAGCTAAGTTGTCCGGGCCTTTCGGTGGGTGTTCCGAAAGGGTTCGGTCAAGTTTGGCTTTGAAAATTTCCCAGTTCGCCTTCTTTTGATTTGTGAAGTGGACTGGTTTTGGATGGCTCGCGAGAAGCTCAAATTCTATATATCTGTGATCAGAGAAGGACTGGTCATCAGACACTCTCCAACCTATTAGCTGATCACTTATAGGTTGTGAGATGAGGGTCATTTCAATGACCTCTCGTCTATTTTTAATAATGAAGGTGGGTTCATTACCCGTATTACTTACTAAAAGGTTAGTATTAAGAATGAAGGATAAGAGTGACTCACCCCTCGGATTTGTGCCCGTACTCCCCCACTGGGTGTGGTGAGCATTGGCGTCACAGCCTATGATTAGACCAATGCTTGGCTTCTCGCACGCGTTTTTTACGTTAATTTCCAGCTACTAAAAGCTTATATTCTTTATTGCCTAGTCCGCAAACCTTTCCTCCAATCACCCAAGGTTCTTGAACTAGTACTATGTCGTCTCCGCCTCCAGCCAGGCGGAGTATCAGAGCAGCGGATGCTGCTTTACTGTGGTGAAGGTTTATCTGCCGTAGTCTCAAGGACATCCGGAGATTCCACCCTCACCACCGTGTTGTTGTTGTCGTCCGCGTCCGACAGAGTGAAGTCGTCTTCGGGTTTATGAAGGTTTTCTGCCGTAGTCTCAAGGACATCCGGAGATTCCACCCTCACCACCGTGTTGTTGCTGTCGTCCGCGTCCGACAGAGTGAAGTCGTCTTCGTCCAACTCATGACACAAGGCCTCAAGGCCCCGAGTCAGAGTCGACGTGTCTTGTTCAGCCGTCTTGTTACAGACAACAGGGTCTCCTCCGGCCGGTGCATCCGATTTATATACCTTAACGGTAATGGAGCCGAAGCCGAAATTTAGCTCGCCTTGGCGGCTTCGATAAGGGCCAGCGATTCCTTGTTAAGGATCAGCACAGCCTGACTTGTTGGCCCTCAGTCTTCACCACCCTCCGGGACTTTGCTCCAGTCGACAGCGACAAACTTCGCCCCGGGATATACCTCCAAGCTCTGCTACGGCAGCTTTATAAAGCTTTATAAAGCTCTACCGAGCGAGCGTCCTGGCAGGCGATGACCTTCGTGTTTCCCTGGTACCACCCAGCATCTCTGCATACCGGTGGTGGCCCAGGCGCCTTGCTCGGAAGCTTCAGGCAGTGGACAGCGAGGGCTCCTTCCACTGATTCCTTGGGATTCTTCCGTCCTTGCTTCAAGGGTCCCTTTCAGGATTCTCTCCTTGGCAATGCCAGCAAAGGACCTTCCCTGCTGCACCTTGGCCCGCTGTGCAACGGGTCCGTGGGCTTCTTGCGAGCGTTGCCGTTTTGCCTGGCTCTGCTCTTTATGGGGTGGAGCCTCACAGCAGTTTGGCAGCACCTTTCTGGCCCACACCAACTTATTTTGCCATTCGGCTGGTGGGTTGGACGCTGTGTTTGCATTCTGCCGCTTTAGAATGCTCGCAGCATTTCTACGGTCGGCATATGTAAACCTGAATATAGTCAGTGGATATAAAAGAACGAAAAGGCCTTAGCGGTGATTACTCTCTCAAGAAGAGTTTCCGAGATTCGTCACATTAAGAAATGTGATTAGGCGATGAGTGCGTGGATAACCCAGTTATTTTACTCTTGGCAAGTTTGCCCAAATCATATGAAAATTTGGTTGTAGCATTGGAATCACGTGATGAATTACCAAAGTTTAGTACTTTGAAGGTTAAATTGATCGAATAATGCGATAGACGCAAGAACGAAGCTCATATAGAGAGTGCGAACGAAAATAATGTAAAAGGAAGAGACAAAAAATAATTCTTGATGTGCTTGAGCCAGAGCCAGCAGAGCCAGCAGCCGAGGCAGCGGCGTTCTTAAACTTAGAAAGTCCGCATATGGGGTAAAACAGTCTGGACGGATGTGGAACAATAAGCTGAACGCCATGATGACAAAAATTAGTTTTTCGGCCTGTCCAAGCGAACTGTGTGTATATACTAGCTAATGTGCATAAGGTGCTGCAATCTATGTGCATATCGAGACCAATGACGAGGTCTCAATTCATCTCCTCACGGCAGAAATAAAAGTTGCGCCAGTGACAATTTCGTTGATTCTCGGAGCCGATGTGTATCCTCACATTATCACCTATTGCAGTCGTGCCTTCAAAGCATTTATAACATTCAAACATTTGACCAGCCAGATGCGTTTATGAATTTCGCTATCTTGGCCGGTCTCAGTCTATAGCTTCCTTATGGCCTGAAAGACACTACAGTGTGTTGGAAGGCTGAAGGATATCTGTATGTTGAGTTGCTCGGAGTAGACTCCTCCGCCTACGCGGTTGTCTAGTTTGGAGCCGTCTGTAAAGAAGGTTATGGCCGCCGGTGGACCGGGGGTGCCATGAACCCATTCCTCCCTTTGAGGGAAGTAAGTATTGAAGGGAGTTTCCCGTTGTGGTTTTCTTTTTAAGACAGGGCCACCATACTGTGACGCCATACAGAAGTATGGGTCTGACTATAGATGTGTATAACCATTGAACGATATTTGGGAACATTCCCCATTTCAGCCCAATGGATTTCCTACACGTATAAAGAGCGACTGTTGTCTTCTTAACCCGTGATTGGATATTTAGGGTCCAGTCTAGTTTCCTATCCAATGTCAGTTGTTGAAGATTAGATTCACTTTATTTAGTCGGGGTGGGACAAGAGGAGGGACCTTGTAATTTCTTGTAAAAAGAACCAGTTCCGTTTTATTTGGGTTTACCCCTAATCCACTCTCCTTCGCTCAGCATGAAAGTTTGTTTAGTTAACTAGTCATGAGGTCACAGAGAGTATGTGGGTATTATCCCCTGAAAATTACCGCAACGTCATCTGTGTATGCAACTATTTTGCAGCCGCCCCCCTCCATGTCCCACAACAGTTTGTTAATTGCTATGTTCCATAGTAGGGATGACAGGACGCCTCCTTGGGGCGTGCCTCTGCTTACGAACCTGGAGAGAGTTGACGACCCTCGTGTGGATGTCACAGTCCTGCAAGTGAACAATTGACTGATCAATCCCGCCGTACCGGTATCAATCTCCAGTCTCAGCAGAGCTCCAGTTATGGCTGCCGGAGTGACGTTGTTAAAGGCGTCCTCAATGTCGAGAAACGCTATTAGGGTGTATTCCTTATGGAGTAAAGATTTCTCTATAGTAGAGACCACAGAGTGAAGGGCAGTAACTGTGGATCTGCCCTTCCTGTAGGCATGTTGGGACTCCGACATAAGCCTGGGTCAATGGATGCTGTGAGATGGAGACTTATAAGTCGTTCCAGGGTCTTTAGCATGAAAGATGACAGACTGATGGGTCTGAAATCATTGGCGCTGGTGTGTGATGGCTTCCCAGCTATGGGTAAGAAGGTGATTTTTGACTGGAGCCATGTCGGTGGGATGCGACCAGTCTTCAGAAGATCTCATGTAGCCAGTTTATGGCTGTATTTCCCGCGTTTTGTAGTTGGACTGGGCTTATTTGATCTGGGCCTGGAGATTTGAACGTCTTGAAGCTGTTTATTGCCCACTTAATGTTACCTTTGTGTATAAGAGACTTAAAAGATGTGTCATCTATACAGTTGGTTTCTGCGCACCTCGGGGGCTGCTCGGAGCAGCCAGGGAAGTGTGTTTTAAGGAGGATTTCCAGTGACTCTTCACTGCAGACCGACCAAGAGTTGTCATCCTTTTTCAGATAACCTAGTGTGGGTGTGGTTTTTGATGAAACTCTGCCAAGCCTTGCAGCTTCAGTAGTTGAATCAATATCCATGAGAGATGAGCTAAGTTGTCCGGGCCTTTCGGTGGGTGTTCCGAAAGGGTTCGGTCAAGTTTGGCTTTGAAAATTTCCCAGTTCGCCTTCTTTTGATTTGTGAAGTGGACTGGTTTTGGATGGCTCGCGAGAAGCTCAAATTCTATATATCTGTGATCAGAGAAGGACTGGTCATCAGACACTCTCCAACCTATTAACTGATCACTTATAGGTTGTGAGATGAGGGTCATTTCAATGACCTCTCGTCTATTTTTAATAATGAAGGTGGGTTCATTACCCGTATTACTTACTAAAAGGTTAGTATTAAGAATGAAGGATAAGAGTGACTCACCCCTCGGATTTGTGCCCGTACTCCCCCACTGGGTGTGGTGAGCATTGGCGTCACAGCCTATGATTAGACCAATGCTTGGCTTCTCGCACGCGTTTTTTACGTTAATTTCCAGCTACTAAAAGCTTATATTCTTTATTGCCTAGTCCGCAAACCTTTCCTCCAATCACCCAAGGTTCTTGAACTAGTACTATGTCGTCTCCGCCTCCAGCCAGGCGGAGTATCAGAGCAGCGGATGCTGCTTTACTGTGGTGAAGGTTTATCTGCCGTAGTCTCAAGGACATCCGGAGATTCCACCCTCACCACCGTGTTGTTGCTGTCGTCCGCGTCCGACAGAGTGAAGTCGTCTTCGTCCAACTCATGACACAAGGCCTCAAGGCCCCGAGTCAGAGTCGACGTGTCTTGTTCAGCCGTCTTGTTACAGACAACAGGGTCTCCTCCGGCCGGTGCATCCGATTTATATACCTTAACGGTAATGGAGCCGAAGCCGAAATTTAGCTCGCCTTGGCGGCTTCGATAAGGGCCAGCGATTCCTTGTTAAGGATCAGCACAGCCTGACTTGTTGGCCCTCAGTCTTCACCACCCTCCGGGACTTTGCTCCAGTCGACAGCGACAAACTTCGCCCCGGGATATACCTCCAAGCTCTGCTACGGCAGCTTTATAAAGCTTTATAAAGCTCTACCGAGCGAGCGTCCTGGCAGGCGATGACCTTCGTGTTTCCCTGGTACCACCCAGCATCTCTGCATACCGGTGGTGGCCCAGGCGCCTTGCTCGGAAGCTTCAGGCAGTGGACAGCGAGGGCTCCTTCCACTGATTCCTTGGGATTCTTCCGTCCTTGCTTCAAGGGTCCCTTTCAGGATTCTCTCCTTGGCAATGCCAGCAAAGGACCTTCCCTGCTGCACCTTGGCCCGCTGTGCAACGGGTCCGTGGGCTTCTTGCGAGCGTTGCCGTTTTGCCTGGCTCTGCTCTTTATGGGGTGGAGCCTCACAGCAGTTTGGCAGCACCTTTCTGGCCCACACCAACTTATTTTGCCATTCGGCTGGTGGGTTGGACGCTGTGTTTGCATTCTGCCGCTTTAGAATGCTCGCAGCATTTCTACGGTCGGCATATGTAAACCTGAATATAGTCAGTGGATATAAAAGAACGAAAAGGCCTTAGCGGTGATTACTCTCTCAAGAAGAGGTTCTGAGATTCGTCACATTAAGAAATGTGATTAGGCGATGAGTGCGTGGATAACCCAGTTATTTTACTCTTGGCAAGTTTGCCCAAATCATATGAAAATTTGGTTGTAGCATTGGAATCACGTGATGAATTACCAAAGTTTAGTACTTTGAAGGTTAAATTGATCGAATAATGCGATAGACGCAAGAACGAAGCTCATATAGAGAGTGCGAACGAAAATAATGTAAAAGGAAGAGACAAAAAATAATTCTTGATGTGCTTGAGCCAGAGCCAGCAACAGAGCCAGCAGCCGAGGCAGCGGCGTTCTTAAACTTAGAAAGTCCGCATATGGGGTAAAACAGTCTGGACGGATGTGGAACAATAAGCTGAACGCCATGATGACAAAAATTAGTTTTTCGGCCTGTCCAAGCGAACTGTGTGTATATACTAGCTAATGTGCATAAGGTGCTGCAATCTATGTGCATATCGAGACCAATGACGAGGTCTCAATTCATCTCCTCACGGCAGAAATAAAAGTTGCGCCAGTGACAATTTCGTTGATTCTCGGAGCCGATGTGTATCCTCACATTATCACCTACTGCAGTCGTGCCTTCAAAGCATTTATAACATTCAAACATTTGACCAGCCAGATGCGTTTATGAATTTCGCTATCTTGGCCGGTCTCAGTCTATAGCTTCCTTATGGCCTGAAAGACACTACAGTGTGTTGGAAGGCTGAAGGATAACTGTATGTTGAGTTGCTCGGAGTAGACCCCTCCGCCTACGCGGTTGTCTAGTTTGGAGCCGTCTGTAAAGAAGGTTATGGTCGCCGGTGGACCGGGGGTGCCATGAACCCATTCCTCCCTTTGAGGGAAGTAAGTATTGAAGGGAGTTTCCCGTTGTGGTTTTCTTTTTAAGACAGGGCCACCATACTGTGACGCCATACAGAAGTATGGGTCTGACTATAGATGTGTATAACCATTGAACGATATTTGGGAACATTCCCCATTTCAGCCCAATGGATTTCCTACACGTATAAAGAGCGACTGTTGTCTTCTTAACCCGTGATTGGATATTTAGGGTCCAGTCTAGTTTCCTATCCAATGTCAGTTGTTGAAGATTAGATTCACTTTATTTAGTCGGGGTGGGACAAGAGGAGGGACCTTGTAATTTCTTGTAAAAAGAACCAGTTCCGTTTTATTTGGGTTTACCCCTAATCCACTCTCCTTCGCTCAGCATGAAAGTTTGTTTAGTTAACTAGTCATGAGGTCACAGAGAGTATGTGGGTATTATCCCCTGAAAATTACCGCAACGTCATCTGTGTATGCAACTATTTTGCAGCCGCCCCCTCCATGTCCCACAACAGTTTGTTAATTGCTATGTTCCATAGTAGGGATGACAGGACGCCTCCTTGGGGCGTGCCTCTGCTTACGAACCTGGAGAGAGTTGACGACCCTCGTGTGGATGTCACAGTCCTGCAAGTGAACAATTGACTGATCAATCCCGCCGTACCGGTATCAATCTCCAGTCTCAGCAGAGCTCCAGTTATGGCTGCCGGAGTGACGTTGTTAAAGGCGTCCTCAATGTCGAGAAACGCTATTAGGGTGTATTCCTTATGGAGTAAAGATTTCTCTATAGTAGAGACCACAGAGTGAAGGGCAGTAACTGTGGATCTGCCCTTCCTGTAGGCATGTTGGGACTCCGACATAAGCCTGGGTCAATGGATGCTGTGAGATGGAGACTTATAAGTCGTTCCAGGGTCTTTAGCATGAAAGATGACAGACTGATGGGTCTGAAATCATTGGCGCTGGTGTGTGATGGCTTCCCAGCTATGGGTAAGAAGGTGATTTTTGACTGGAGCCATGTCGGTGGGATGCGACCAGTCTTCAGAAGATCTCATGTAGCCAGTTTATGGCTGTATTTCCCGCGTTTTGTAGTTGGACTGGGCTTATTTGATCTGGGCCTGGAGATTTGAACGTCTTGAAGCTGTTTATTGCCCACTTAATGTTACCTTTGTGTATAAGAGACTTAAAAGATGTGTCATCTATACAGTTGGTTTCTGCGCACCTCGGGGGCTGCTCGGAGCAGCCAGGGAAGTGTGTTTTAAGGAGGATTTCCAGTGACTCTTCACTGCAGACCGACCAAGAGTTGTCATCCTTTTTCAGATAACCTAGTGTGGGTGTGGTTTTTGATGAAACTCTGCCAAGCCTTGCAGCTTCAGTAGTTGAATCAATATCCATGAGAGATGAGCTAAGTTGTCCGGGCCTTTCGGTGGGTGTTCCGAAAGGGTTCGGTCAAGTTTGGCTTTGAAAATTTCCCAGTTCGCCTTCTTTTGATTTGTGAAGTGGACTGGTTTTGGATGGCTCGCGAGAAGCTCAAATTCTATATATCTGTGATCAGAGAAGGACTGGTCATCAGACACTCTCCAACCTATTAACTGATCACTTATAGGTTGTGAGATGAGGGTCATTTCAATGACCTCTCGTCTATTTTTAATAATGAAGGTGGGTTCATTACCCGTATTACATTTACTAAAAGGTTAGTATTAAGAATGAAGGATAAGAGTGACTCACCCCTCGGATTTGTGCCCGTACTCCCCCACTGGGTGTGGTGAGCATTGGCGTCACAGCCTATGATTAGACCAATGCTTGGCTTCTCGCACGCGTTTTTTACGTTAATTTCCAGCTACTAAAAGCTTATATTCTTTATTGCCTAGTCCGCAAACCTTTCCTCCAATCACCCAAGGTTCTTGAACTAGTACTATGTCGTCTCCGCCTCCAGCCAGGCGGAGTATCAGAGCAGCGGATGCTGCTTTACTGTGGTGAAGGTTTATCTGCCGTAGTCTCAAGGACATCCGGAGATTCCACCCTCACCACCGTGTTGTTGCTGTCGTCCGCGTCCGACAGAGTGAAGTCGTCTTCGTCCAACTCATGACACAAGGCCTCAAGGCCCCGAGTCAGAGTCGACGTGTCTTGTTCAGCCGTCTTGTTACAGACAACAGGGTCTCCTCCGGCCGGTGCATCCGATTTATATACCTTAACGGTAATGGAGCCGAAGCCGAAATTTAGCTCGCCTTGGCGGCTTCGATAAGGGCCAGCGATTCCTTGTTAAGGATCAGCACAGCCTGACTTGTTGGCCCTCAGTCTTCACCACCCTCCGGGACTTTGCTCCAGTCGACAGCGACAAACTTCGCCCCGGGATATACCTCCAAGCTCTGCTACGGCAGCTTTATAAAGCTTTATAAAGCTCTACCGAGCGAGCGTCCTGGCAGGCGATGACCTTCGTGTTTCCCTGGTACCACCCAGCATCTCTGCATACCGGTGGTGGCCCAGGCGCCTTGCTCGGAAGCTTCAGGCAGTGGACAGCGAGGGCTCCTTCCACTGATTCCTTGGGATTCTTCCGTCCTTGCTTCAAGGGTCCCTTTCAGGATTCTCTCCTTGGCAATGCCAGCAAAGGACCTTCCCTGCTGCACCTTGGCCCGCTGTGCAACGGGTCCGTGGGCTTCTTGCGAGCGTTGCCGTTTTGCCTGGCTCTGCTCTTTATGGGGTGGAGCCTCACAGCAGTTTGGCAGCACCTTTCTGGCCCACACCAACTTATTTTGCCATTCGGCTGGTGGGTTGGACGCTGTGTTTGCATTCTGCCGCTTTAGAATGCTCGCAGCATTTCTACGGTCGGCATATGTAAACCTGAATATAGTCAGTGGATATAAAAGAACGAAAAGGCCTTAGCGGTGATTACTCTCTCAAGAAGAGTTTCTGAGATTCGTCACATTAAGAAATGTGATTAGGCGATGAGTGCGTGGATAACCCAGTTATTTTACTCTTGGCAAGTTTGCCCAAATCATATGAAAATTTGGTTGTAGCATTGGAATCACGTGATGAATTACCAAAGTTTAGTACTTTGAAGGTTAAATTGATCGAATAATGCGATAGACGCAAGAACGAAGCTCATATAGAGAGTGCGAACGAAAATAATGTAAAAGGAAGAGACAAAAAATAATTCTTGATGTGCTTGAGCCAGAGCGCAGAGCCAGCAGCCGAGGCAGCGGCGTTCTTAAACTTAGAAAGTCCGCATATGGGGTAAAACAGTCTGGACGGATGTGAAACAATAAGCTGAACGCCATGATGACAAAAATTAGTTTTTCGGCCTGTCCAAGCGAACTGTGTGTATATACTAGCTAATGTGCATAAGGTGCTGCAATCTATGTGCATATCGAGACCAATGACGAGGTCTCAATTCATCTCCTCACGGCAGAAATAAAAGTTGCGCCAGTGACAATTTCGTTGATTCTCGGAGCCGATGTGTATCCTCACATTATCACCTATTGCAGTCGTGCCTTCAAAGCATTTATAACATTCAAACATTTGACCAGCCAGATGCGTTTATGAATTTCGCTATCTTGGCCGGTCTCAGTCTATAGCTTCCTTATGGCCTGAAAGACACTACAGTGTGTTGGAAGGCTGAAGGATAACTGTATGTTGAGTTGCTCGAGTAGACCCCTCCGCCTACGCGGTTGTCTAGTTTGGAGCCGTCTGTAAAGAAGGTTATGGTCGCCGGTGGACCGGGGGTGCCATGAACCCATTCCTCCCTTTGAGGGAAGTAAGTATTGAAGGGAGTTTCCCGTTGTGGTTTTCTTTTTAAGACAGGGCCACCATACTGTGACGCCATACAGAAGTATGGGTCTGACTATAGATGTGTATAACCATTGAACGATATTTGGGAACATTCCCCATTTCAGCCCAATGGATTTCCTACACGTATAAAGAGCGACTGTTGTCTTCTTAACCCGTGATTGGATATTTAGGGTCCAGTCTAGTTTCCTATCCAATGTCAGTTGTTGAAGATTAGATTCACTTTATTTAGTCGGGGTGGGACAAGAGGAGGGACCTTGTAATTTCTTGTAAAAAGAACCAGTTCCGTTTTATTTGGGTTTACCCCTAATCCACTCTCCTTCGCTCAGCATGAAAGTTTGTTTAGTTAACTAGTCATGAGGTCACAGAGAGTATGTGGGTATTATCCCCTGAAAATTACCGCAACGTCATCTGTGTATGCAACTATTTTGCAGCCGCCCCCTCCATGTCCCACAACAGTTTGTTAATTGCTATGTTCCATAGTAGGGATGACAGGACGCCTCCTTGGGGCGTGCCTCTGCTTACGAACCTGGAGAGAGTTGACGACCCTCGTGTGGATGTCACAGTCCTGCAAGTGAACAATTGACTGATCAATCCCGCCGTACCGGTATCAATCTCCAGTCTCAGCAGAGCTCCAGTTATGGCTGCCGGAGTGACGTTGTTAAAGGCGTCCTCAATGTCGAGAAACGCTATTAGGGTGTATTCCTTATGGAGTAAAGATTTCTCTATAGTAGAGACCACAGAGTGAAGGGCAGTAACTGTGGATCTGCCCTTCCTGTAGGCATGTTGGGACTCCGACATAAGCCTGGGTCAATGGATGCTGTGAGATGGAGACTTATAAGTCGTTCCAGGGTCTTTAGCATGAAAGATGACAGACTGATGGGTCTGAAATCATTGGCGCTGGTGTGTGATGGCTTCCCAGCTATGGGTAAGAAGGTGATTTTTGACTGGAGCCATGTCGGTGGGATGCGACCAGTCTTCAGAAGATCTCATGTAGCCAGTTTATGGCTGTATTTCCCGCGTTTTGTAGTTGGACTGGGCTTATTTGATCTGGGCCTGGAGATTTAAACGTCTTGAAGCTGTTTATTGCCCACTTAATGTTACCTTTGTGTATAAGAGACTTAAAAGATGTGTCATCTATACAGTTGGTTTCTGCGCACCTCGGGGGCTGCTCGGAGCAGCCAGGGAAGTGTGTTTTAAGGAGGATTTCCAGTGACTCTTCACTGCAGACCGACCAAGAGTTGTCATCCTTTTTCAGATAACCTAGTGTGGGTGTGGTTTTTGATGAAACTCTGCCAAGCCTTGCAGCTTCAGTAGTTGAATCAATATCCATGAGAGATGAGCTAAGTTGTCCGGGCCTTTCGGTGGGTGTTCCGAAAGGGTTCGGTCAAGTTTGGCTTTGAAAATTTCCCAGTTCGCCTTCTTTTGATTTGTGAAGTGGACTGGTTTTGGATGGCTCGCGAGAAGCTCAAATTCTATATATCTGTGATCAGAGAAGGACTGGTCATCAGACACTCTCCAACCTATTAACTGATCACTTATAGGTTGTGAGATGAGGGTCATTTCAATGACCTCTCGTCTATTTTTAATAATGAAGGTGGGTTCATTACCCGTATTACATACTAAAAGGTTAGTATTAAGAATGAAGGATAAGAGTGACTCACCCCTCGGATTTGTGCCCGTACTCCCCCACTGGGTGTGGTGAGCATTGGCGTCACAGCCTATGATTAGACCAATGCTTGGCTTCTCGCACGCGTTTTTTACGTTAATTTCCAGCTACTAAAAGCTTATATTCTTTATTGCCTAGTCCGCAAACCTTTCCTCCAATCACCCAAGGTTCTTGAACTAGTACTATGTCGTCTCCGCCTCCAGCCAGGCGGAGTATCAGAGCAGCGGATGCTGCTTTACTGTGGTGAAGGTTTATCTGCCGTAGTCTCAAGGACATCCGGAGATTCCACCCTCACCACCGTGTTGTTGCTGTCGTCCGCGTCCGACAGAGTGAAGTCGTCTTCGTCCAACTCATGACACAAGGCCTCAAGGCCCCGAGTCAGAGTCGACGTGTCTTGTTCAGCCGTCTTGTTACAGACAACAGGGTCTCCTCCGGCCGGTGCATCCGATTTATATACCTTAACGGTAATGGAGCCGAAGCCGAAATTTAGCTCGCCCTTGGCGGCTTCGATAAGGGCCAGCGATTCCTCGTTAAGGATCAGCACAGCCTGACTTGTTGGCCCTCAGTCTTCACCACCCTCCGGGACTTTGCTCCAGTCGACAGCGACAAACTTCGCCCCGGGATATACCTCCAAGCTCTGCTACGGCAGCTTTATAAAGCTTTATAAAGCTCTACCGAGCGAGCGTCCTGGCAGGCGATGACCTTCGTGTTTCCCTGGTACCACCCAGCATCTCTGCATACCGGTGGTGGCCCAGGCGCCTTGCTCGGAAGCTTCAGGCAGTGGACAGCGAGGGCTCCTTCCACTGATTCCTTGGGATTCTTCCGTCCTTGCTTCAAGGGTCCCTTTCAGGATTCTCTCCTTGGCAATGCCAGCAAAGGACCTTCCCTGCTGCACCTTGGCCCGCTGTGCAACGGGTCCGTGGGCTTCTTGCGAGCGTTGCCGTTTTGCCTGGCTCTGCTCTTTATGGGGTGGAGCCTCACAGCAGTTTGGCAGCACCTTTCTGGCCCACACCAACTTATTTTGCCATTCGGCTGGTGGGTTGGACGCTGTGTTTGCATTCTGCCGCTTTAGAATGCTCGCAGCATTTCTACGGTCGGCATATGTAAACCTGAATATAGTCAGTGGATATAAAAGAACGAAAAGGCCTTAGCGGTGATTACTCTCTCAAGAAGAGGTTCTGAGATTCGTCACATTAAGAAATGTGATTAGGCGATGAGTGCGTGGATAACCCAGTTATTTTACTCTTGGCAAGTTTGCCCAAATCATATGAAAATTTGGTTGTAGCATTGGAATCACGTGATGAATTACCAAAGTTTAGTACTTTGAAGGTTAAATTGATCGAATAATGTGATAGACGCAAGAACGAAGCTCATATAGAGAGTGCGAACGAAAATAATGTAAAAGGAAGAGACAAAAAATAATTCTTGATGTGCTTGAGCCAGAGCCAGCAACAGAGCCAGCAGCCGAGGCAGCGGCGTTCTTAAACTTAGAAAGTCCGCATATGGGGTAAAACAGTCTGGACGGATGTGGAACAATAAGCTGAACGCCATGATGACAAAAATTAGTTTTTCGGCCTGTCCAAGCGAACTGTGTGTATATACTAGCTAATGTGCATAAGGTGCTGCAATCTATGTGCATATCGAGACCAATGACGAGGTCTCAATTCATCTCCTCACGGCAGAAATAAAAGTTGCGCCAGTGACAATTTCGTTGATTCTCGGAGCCGATGTGTATCCTCACATTATCACCTACTGCAGTCGTGCCTTCAAAGCATTTATAACATTCAAACATTTGACCAGCCAGATGCGTTTATGAATTTCGCTATCTTGGCCGGTCTCAGTCTATAGCTTCCTTATGGCCTGAAAGACACTACAGTGTGTTGGAAGGCTGAAGGATAACTGTATGTTGAGTTGCTCGGAGTAGACTCCTCCGCCTACGCGGTTGTCTAGTTTGGAGCCGTCTGTAAAGAAGGTTATGGTCGCCGGTGGACCGGGGGTGCCATGAACCCATTCCTCCCTTTGAGGGAAGTAAGTATTGAAGGGAGTTTCCCGTTGTGGTTTTCTTTTTAAGACAGGGCCACCATACTGTGACGCCATACAGAAGTATGGGTCTGACTATAGATGTGTATAACCATTGAACGATATTTGGGAACATTCCCCATTTCAGCCCAATGGATTTCCTACACGTATAAAGAGCGACTGTTGTCTTCTTAACCCGTGATTGGATATTTAGGGTCCAGTCTAGTTTCCTATCCAATGTCAGTTGTTGAAGATTAGATTCACTTTATTTAGTCGGGGTGGGACAAGAGGAGGGACCTTGTAATTTCTTGTAAAAAGAACCAGTTCCGTTTTATTTGGGTTTACCCCTAATCCACTCTCCTTCGCTCAGCATGAAAGTTTGTTTAGTTAACTAGTCATGAGGTCACAGAGAGTATGTGGGTATTATCCCCTGAAAATTACCGCAACGTCATCTGTGTATGCAACTATTTTGCAGCCGCCCCCCTCCATGTCCCACAACAGTTTGTTAATTGCTATGTTCCATAGTAGGGATGACAGGACGCCTCCTTGGGGCGTGCCTCTGCTTACGAACCTGGAGAGAGTTGACGACCCTCGTGTGGATGTCACAGTCCTGCAAGTGAACAATTGACTGATCAATCCCGCCGTACCGGTATCAATCTCCAGTCTCAGCAGAGCTCCAGTTATGGCTGCCGGAGTGACGTTGTTAAAGGCGTCCTCAATGTCGAGAAACGCTATTAGGGTGTATTCCTTATGGAGTAAAGATTTCTCTATAGTAGAGACCACAGAGTGAAGGGCAGTAACTGTGGATCTGCCCTTCCTGTAGGCATGTTGGGACTCCGACATAAGCCTGGGTCAATGGATGCTGTGAGATGGAGACTTATAAGTCGTTCCAGGGTCTTTAGCATGAAAGATGACAGACTGATGGGTCTGAAATCATTGGCGCTGGTGTGTGATGGCTTCCCAGCTATGGGTAAGAAGGTGATTTTTGACTGGAGCCATGTCGGTGGGATGCGACCAGTCTTCAGAAGATCTCATGTAGCCAGTTTATGGCTGTATTTCCCGCGTTTTGTAGTTGGACTGGGCTTATTTGATCTGGGCCTGGAGATTTGAACGTCTTGAAGCTGTTTATTGCCCACTTAATGTTACCTTTGTGTATAAGAGACTTAAAAGATGTGTCATCTATACAGTTGGTTTCTGCGCACCTCGGGGGCTGCTCGGAGCAGCCAGGGAAGTGTGTTTTAAGGAGGATTTCCAGTGACTCTTCACTGCAGACCGACCAAGAGTTGTCATCCTTTTTCAGATAACCTAGTGTGGGTGTGGTTTTTGATGAAACTCTGCCAAGCCTTGCAGCTTCAGTAGTTGAATCAATATCCATGAGAGATGAGCTAAGTTGTCCGGGCCTTTCGGTGGGTGTTCCGAAAGGGTTCGGTCAAGTTAGGCTTTTGAAAATTTCCCAGTTCGCCTTCTTTTGATTTGTGAAGTGGACTGGTTTTGGATGGCTCGCGAGAAGCTCAAATTCTATATATCTGTGATCAGAGAAGGACTGGTCATCAGACACTCTCCAACCTATTAACTGATCACTTATAGGTTGTGAGATGAGGGTCATTTCAATGACCTCTCGTCTATTTTTAATAATGAAGGTGGGTTCATTACCCGTATTACATACTAAAAGGTTAGTATTAAGAATGAAGGATAAGAGTGACTCACCCCTGGGATTTGTGCCCGTACTCCCCAACTGGGTGTGGTGAGCATTGGCGTCACAGCCTATGATTAGACCAATGCTTGGCTTCTCGCACGCGTTTTTTACGTTAATTTCCAGCTACTAAAAGCTTATATTCTTTATTGCCTAGTCCGCAAACCTTTCCTCCAATCACCCAAGGTTCTTGAACTAGTACTATGTCGTCTCCGCCTCCAGCCAGGCGGAGTATCAGAGCAGTGGATGCTGCTTTACTGTGGTGAAGGTTTATCTGCCGTAGTCTCAAGAACATCCGGAGATTCCACCCTCACCACCGTGTTGTTGCTGTCGTCCGCGTCCGACAGAGTGAAGTCGTCTTCGTCCAACTCACGACACAAGGCCTCAAGGCCCCGAGTCAGAGTCGACGTGTCTTGTTCAGCCGTCTTGTTACAGACAACAGGGTCTCCTCCGGCCGGTGCATCCGATTTACATACCTTAACGGTAATGGAGCCGAAGCCGAAATTTAGCTCGCCCTTGGCGGCTTCGATAAGGGCCAGCGATTCCTTGTTAAGGATCAGCACAGCCTGACTTGTTGGCCCATCGGTGGCTCTCAATCTTCACCACCCAGCATCTCTGCATACCGGTGGTGGCCCAGGCGCCTTGCTCGGAAGCTTCAGGCAGCGGACAGCGAGGGCTCCTTCCACTGATTCCTTGGGATTCTTCCGTCCTTGCTTCAAGGGTCCCTTTCCGGATTCTCTCCTTGGCAATGCCAGCAAAGGACCTTCCCTGCTGCACCTTGGCCCGCTGTGCAACGGGTCCGTGGGCTTCTTGCGAGCGTTGCCGTTTTGCCTGGCTCTGCTCTTTATGGGGTGGAGCCTCACAGCAGTTTGGCAGCACCTTTCTGGCCCACACCAACTTATTTTGCCATTCGGCTGGTGGGTTGGACGCTGTGTTTGCATTCTGCCGCTTTAGAATGCTCGCAGCATTTCTACGGTCGGCATATGTAAACCTGAATATAGCCAGTGGATATAAAAGAACGAAAAGGCCTTAGCGGTGATTACTCTCTCAAGAAGAGGTTCTGAGATTCGTCACATTAAGAAATGTGATTAGGCGATGAGTGCGTGGATAACCCAGTTATTTTACTCTTGGCAAGTTTGCCCAAATCATATGAAAATTTGGTTGTAGCATTGGAATCACGTGATGAATTACCAAAGTTTAGCACTTTGAAGGTTAAATTGATCGAATAATGCGATAGATGCAAGAACGAAGAACTCATATAGAGAGTGCGAACGAAAATAATGTAAAAGGAAGAGACAAAAAATAATTCTGATCAATCCCGCCGTACCGGTATCAATCTCCAGTCTCAGCAGAGCTCCAGTTATGGCTGCCGGAGTGACGTTGTTAAAGGCGTCCTCAATGTCGAGAAACGCTATTAGGGTGTATTCCTTATGGAGTAAAGATTTCTCTATAGTAGAGACCACAGAGTGAAGGGCAGTAACTGTGGATTTGCCCTTCCTGTAGGCATGTTGGGACTCCGACATAAGCCTGGGTCAATGGATGCTGTGAGATGGAGACTTATAAGTCGTTCCAGGGTCTTTAGCATGAAAGATGACAGACTGATGGGTCTGAAATCATTGGCGCTGGTGTGTGATGGCTTCCCAGCTATGGGTAAGAAGGTGATTTTTGACTGGAGCCGTGTCGGTGGGATGCGACCAGTCTTCAGAAGATCTCATGTAGCCAGTTTATGGCTGTATTTCCCGCGTTTTGTAGTTGGACTGGGCTTATTTGATCTGGGCCTGGAGATTTAAACGTCTTGAAGCTGTTTATTGCCCACTTAATGTTACCTTTGTGTATAAGAGACTTAAAAGATGTGTCATCTATACAGTTGGTTTCTGCGCACCTCGAGGGCTGCTCGGAGCAGCCAGGGAAGTGTGTTTTAAGGAGGATTTCCAGTGACTCTTCACTGCAGACCGACCAAGAGTTGTCATCCTTTTTCAGATAACCTAGTGTGGGTGTGGTTTTTGATGAAACTCTGCCAAGCCTTGCAGCTTCAGTAGTTGAATCAATATCCATGAGAGATGAGCTAAGTTGTCCGGGCCTTTCGGTGGGTGTTCCGAAAGGGTTCGGTCAAGTTAGGCTTTGAAAATTTCCCAGTTCGCCTTCTTTTGATTTGTGAAGTGGACTGGTTTTGGATGGCTCGCGAGAAGCTCAAATTCTATATATCTGTGATCAGAGAAGGACTGGTCATCAGACACTCTCCAACCTATTAACTGATCACTTATAGGTTGTGAGATGAGGGTCATTTCAATGACCTCTCGTCTATTTTTAATAATGAAGGTGGGTTCATTACCCGTATTACATACTAAAAGGTTAGTATTAAGAATGAAGGATAAGAGTGACTCACCCCTGGGATTTGTGCCCGTACTCCCCCACTGGGTGTGGTGAGCATTGGCGTCACAGCCTATGATTAGACCAATGCTTGGCTTCTCGCACGCGTTTTTTACGTTAATTTCCAGCTACTAAAAGCTTATATTCTTTATTGCCTAGTCCGCAAACCTTTCCTCCAATCACCCAAGGTTCTTGAACTAGTACTATGTCGTCTCCGCCTCCAGCCAGGCGGAGTATCAGAGCAGCGGATGCTGCTTTACTGTGGTGAAGGTTTATCTGCCGTAGTCTCAAGGACATCCGGAGATTCCACCCTCACCACCGTGTTGTTGCTGTCGTCCGCGTCCGACAGAGTGAAGTCGTCTTCGGGTTTATGAAGGTTTATCTGCCGTAGTCTCAAGGACATCCGGAGATTCCACCCTCACCACCGTGTTGTTGCTGTCGTCCGCGTCCGACAGAGTGAAGTCTTCGTCCAACTCATGACACAAGGCCTCAAGGCCCCGAGTCAGAGTCGACGTGTCTTGTTCAGCCGTCTTGTTACAGACAACAGGGTCTCCTCCGGCCGGTGCATCCGATTTATATACCTTAACGGTAATGGAGCCGAAGCCGAAATTTAGCTCGCCCTTGGCGGCTTCGATAAGGGCCAGCGATTCCTTGTTAAGGATCAGCACAGCCTGACTTGTTGGCCCTGTCTTCACCACCCTCCGGGACTTTGCTCCAGTCGACAGCGACAAACTTCGCCCCGGATATACCTCCAAGCTCTGCTACGGCAGCTTTATAAAGCTTTATAAAGCTCTACCGAGCGAGCGTCCTGGCAGGCGATGACCTTCGTGTTTCCCTGGTACCACCCAGCATCTCTGCATACCGGTGGTGGCCCAGGCGCCTTGCTCGGAAGCTTCAGGCAGCGGACAGCGAGGGCTCCTTCCACTGATTCCTTAGGATTCTTCCGTCCTTGCTTCAAGGGTCCCTTTCAGGATTCTCTCCTTGACAATGCCAGCAAAGGACCTTCCCTGCTGCACCTTGGCCCGCTGTGCAACGGGTCCGTGGGCTTCTTGCGAGCGTTGCCGTTTTGCCTGGCTCTGCTCTTTATGGGGGTGGAGCCTCACAGCAGTTTGGCAGCACCTTTCTGGCCCACACCAACTTATTTTGCCATTCGGCTGGTGGGTTGGACGCTGTGTTTGCATTCTGCCGCTTTAGAATGCTCGCGGCATTTCTACGGTCCGCATATGTAAACCTTTTAGCCGCAGCGCTGGTAATTGGTAATTCAAGTAGGTTGGCCGCACAAGTGCTTTGCCTTCCTGCCACGGAGTCGGACGGGTCGGGGTTCTCACCAGCTGCACCCTCGCCACTGGCTTGACAAATAGGCTTTTCCGCCCCTTTTGTCATGTTGCCGGTTTGGCCAGGCTTACGAGCCACTGCATCCGCTACAAGTCTGGGATTGCTCCCTAGCAGTTTTGTGAGAGTACCGGACTCTTTTTGGGTTTTCTTATTGGCATGCATTCTGATTCCCACGAGCTGCGGAGAAAGGAATGTCCGCCTGCACAGAGATCCGCGATGTGCAGGTAAGGCTGATTAAATATCGAAGGTCGCCAGGTATCCAATATGCTCCGTAGAAGACTGGGCTATTTGACGGCCCCCAGCCTGGCTGACTATCGGCACGGGTCACCTTTGTCCGGCCCTTTACCTCGAACCATGACTCGGACCTTTCCCAACGACAGGACTATGGATACAGTTCATGTCTGACGTTCGGGGCACGAGTCTTAGCTAGCTTCGGTACCTCGCAGGACCACTGTGATGCTATTACCAGTCGGCACCCTCGTGGAGGGTTCAGTTGAGGAATTTTTGCCAACCATGTTAGTTATGTTAGTTATACTATGTTATTTTAGTTATTTTAGTTATTTTAGTTATTTTAGTTATGTTAGTTATGTTAGTTATGTTATGTTATTTTAGTTCCTTTAGTTATTTTAGTATCATTATGGTATCAACTCGTTTTAGTTTAGCATAATTAACATATGATCCGCATCCTCTCCTAAAAGATGCTCCCTCCTCTTAACGCTGTAATTAGCTTAAGCTTAGTGAAGTTTTATAATAAATCCAAATAAAGTGAAAATAAAAAAGATTACAAATTTTGAAGTACAAATTAAGGGAAAAGAAATTTGACTGATGCCAACAGATTTATTTATTGAAAGTTCGTCAATTTCATCGATCACGTATTGCATAAGTGCGTCGTCTTCAACTGTTCCACGAAATGCAACATCTTTCATTCGATAGTAGTACTCAAACGGTTTCATTATATCTTGATTTAAAATCACTCACTTCAATGCTTGTCACGAATTCAAATGTTTCTCGCTCAACACAAACAGCTTAGCAATACATGTAAGCGATTTTGTTTTAGCAAAAATTAGTTTTGTATGTCACTCAAAACATAAGCTAAGCTTGTTATTCGAATTCTGTTACCCTCACTTCTACAGCAATTACGTCATTATCGTCGAAAACTCTATTACTTTCTTCTACGTCACCAAAACTTATAGAAAAACGCGGTGCCTGCAACTCTGCGTTAGTTACTTGATGGGCTGTGTTTTTTACCATTCCTATTGCCTCTCGTTCTTCTTCGTCAGTGCCTTCTTCTCGTCGCTGTATTGCAGCAGTTGTCCTGCGCGTAAATTACAAAAAATATATAATGGCATAATTTCAGCTTTCTAATTTTATAGTTGGGCAGTTTTTATCATATATAAACTAGTTTTCCTAAATATTTTGTATCTTTTTCGTCATAACTAAAGCCACTGGGCTTGCTCAACCAATAATATAAATTGCTGCAATACGCAAACGCACGACTTTTTTGCCAAACGCATCTTTTGCTATTAAATCATTTAAATTTTCTTCGCGTTAGTTAATTTATTTTAATAAATCACACGGATTAATAACTCTATCTTATAGGGTTGATTACTAGGAACTTCCTTCAAAGATCAAATAACTTCTTTCAGCTGATATTACCTATTGGTATCAGACTAATTCACGGTTGGCTACTTGCTTATTTATTATTATGTTAACAATAGTTATTGCATTTAATTATTAATTTTTGATCTTAGGTATGCGATAATTTGGATGCATGTGTAACCGTAAACGTCACTGTTAATGTACGTAAGACTGACATAGAAGACACGGAGCTAGCAATCAACAATCATCTCGCTCGGGTTCGTTATTGGCTGGAATATGCAGACTGGTATAAATCATTTATATTGCTCAACCAATTATCTTATATAATTAATTCAAAAGAACGACTTATTATATTCACTGACACGCTGAGAGTGTATCAGCCACAAACAACTGTGCAATTGGCCCACCTTGTACGTCTTATAACAAATGTGGTACATTCCCTTGAGCCTCTTAATGATATGGAAGTAAATGTTCTGGCGCGAATACTTAATATTATTGCTTCCACTTTTAAGTCTATTATTAGCAACAACGAAATTTATACGCTTATGGATGAATACTATGAAACGATGGTAAATGATCTATGTGATCTCCTTAACAAATTCAGTGCAGAATGGGAGTTTATTCCCAAATCACAGTGTCGAGCAGAATCAGAGTCGTGCATAAACATAGATAACTTAAGTAACAGATTGGAGCAAATGTCAACCTTGCAACCAAACGGACTGGAACATATAAACAACTGGTTACATGCGAATTGGAAACTGAGTACTTGTTTGTTTTACATGGGCATGGGTACGGCACGCCGACAACACCCAGAAGAAGCTCCAAAAATAGTCAAACGATCAACTTTCACAATGCGAATTGAAAGTTTTGATCTTGACCTAGAGCGTAATATTGTGATAGAATCTGCCGACTCCATGCACACCCTTGTTTTTACAGATAAATTACTACAAGAGTTACGCCAGCAGCTACACAATAATGAAGTTCTTATCTCGGTACGTAGTCATAAGCAGAGCCAGTACTGGTGGTATCCTGAACAAGAATCACGCACACAGGTACTTGTTATTAATGCGTACACATCAAACGCTATTTGGGAGAAAACACAGAAACTTTCTGAGCCGTTTCAATACATTTCCAGGTTGAAAACAAATTTCTCAGCCAGCGAGCACCAGTGCAGTAATCTGCATTGCCCCGCCACACAGGAATCGAGTTTGACGATCCTGAGGAGGACATTGAAAATATAATACATGATAATGTTCAAAATCCTGAAGAGGTGCGCATGTATCGAACTGAACTCTATGGACACTCAGTGCTAGGGGTAACCTTTACTCAGGCTGATATAGACTACCGTGTATTACTTCATATGACGAACGTACCAAAATTGACGGATATGGAGATTGAGAATGCGACATGCTTGATAAAAGCAGGGAATGTAGAACCTACTGCTTTATTACTGCGCAATCGTTGTGACAAGGCCAAACTAGTTTATATATACATTCGGGCAAAAAACCCTTTAGAACAGTGGGATCCGTTTTATGATACAGGTGCTTATTTCACCCTTTTCAACCGAAATCCGGAGTTGCCGTGTTTGGAATTATGCACGACCTGAACCCAGCTGGCATACGATTTCATGTATTCCAGAAATGAACAAAAGCGTATATTATGGTATTCATTGCCGATGTAACTTTATTAGCGACTTAGATGCTGACGCTAAGCCTATTATTGCTGTAGCGATGAATCTTAAATGTCATTTAGAGCGCCCAGTTGTAGGACGTAATTACAAAATACTAATCTGCTACTTAATTATTCCAACGATGGTCATTATATATTTATTCATTCAGATGCACAGAGCAATTGAGTGGGATAAGCGACTTTACATAGGGGAAATACACAGTGGAAAGCTTTGTCACAGTGGTGACATAATTGTTAAAATTACGTTTGGCGGCCGGTATAACGCTGGGTCTTCAGCAAATATTATTATTTCAATGCAGTCTTCGCGAGGACATATACAGGTAATAGTCTACCAAGATCCCGTATATAGGACTTTCGCGCGTAATAGCACAATAATGTTACGGATTCAGCGTGAACTAGTTCAACTTCCAGTGCACCTCTCCCTTGGTCATGATAATTCGGGCATATATCCACATTATTTTTGTCGGACCGTTGTTTTTACCGACATATTAACGAACCAAACTCAAAACTTTTACGTTCATTGCTGGGTGCGTGCGTCACCTATAGAGCGAAGTTACAAATCAACAAAAATAATCGACCATAAAAGTAGCACACCAAAGGAAATTTTTAAGTGGTCAGCACGTTTCTCGTATGCTATTGAAGGTTGCATGAGCAAATGGTATTTATTTCAACCATTGATCGGCCCATGGCGCTTTGGAATTGATCGTCAGTCGCTATGCCTCTGGGAGCGTAGTTGTGTTTATATGGGCAAGGCATTTCTTTCGATGTGCATAGTTCTTATATACTTTGGACGCAGAGCCAATAGCATGTGATCCAAGTCCAAAGAGATACAACGACGTTTATATTGTAGTGCGTCTTTGTTTAATTTGTTTATTTGCAAACTATTTGATTGACAATATAATGAATTTATTTCTCCTAATGATTTCAAAATACGATTAAAGTTAAATAAATCTTATGAATGCTTCTTGTTGTTATAATGATGTGTAAAAATTAGAGTTATCGTATTAATATATAGAGTCCATCACTCTATTTGCCGTCTGACTGACCGTAAGAAAACTTTAATTTCCAACGCCCATCATATAAATTTTTGTGAATTCTGCGTACAAGAGTGGGGTACTGATTTTTTAAGGGTGTTCCTAGCAGTATACTGTAATGTACTCGTCGACAGTACGTTCTTAAGCGACAACAAAATAGGCTGTCGGATACGTACGACTGTTCATAAAACGCTTACTAAAAATCGGGAAAACGTTTCTGGCTATTGATGGACAAAGCGGAAGGAATCATCTGGACCATAGATCTTTCGGGAGGAGGTGAGTTTTTGCTAGTCCTCAATAGTGACTGTACAATTTTTTTATTTACGATCGAAAAACATTTTTTTTCAATTATTTAACATTCTAAGTCCATCCTAAATTGGCTTGATGGTATTTTGTCACCCGGGCAATCGTGGAAATAAAAAATAGGCAGTGATGAAAGGCGTAAAGCGAAGACCAGATAAGAACAACCCAAAACGCAGCCAGCAATCGTCTGCTCACTCAATAATCTGAAGCCAAAAAGCTTTGCAGCATTCGTACGACGTAAGCTGATTAACTTCGGTGCGGAAAAAATTCTAGGTTATTGTGACAGACATGAATTGGCAATTAATAAAAAAAAACAATGTAGTTTTAATTTAGTTAGTATCCAATCAAGTGAGGAAAGTATATCATAAGAATATATAATTTAGATTTAGTAATGGATTTAAAGGCTATATCTTGATATTCAATAGACCGTAGAATTAAGAATCATGTTGGATATATGAAGTTTATAATGCATTTGAAATGAAGCGCTAAGAGTTTAGTGTTCCATCCATCGAGTTCCCCTGTTAAGATATTATAAAATGTGGTAAGATTTATGGAGTCTTATCCAAGGAATAGTGAAGTAAAGTAATATCATTATCATGGTAGGGTGGGTAAAGAAGAGGGACAACCATCATCTATGCTCCCTCTAATAGAGTTACTAGCTGAGGATAGTTTATGTGACGTGTCGGCTTCACTCAGATTATAGTATTTAATTTCAGTAGCACAAGTTGTTATTTTGATTGTATTGCGCATTATTTAAATGTGCCATGGTACAATTGTAAAGAGCACCGACAGTCCGAAGAGCTAGAACCGACCATAGCTAGGGTGCGAAATCCGGACGCGAACGATGCGCAGATCGCTTAAATTGGCAATTTCATCCGCCAATCAGTATACCAGACCATATAAGTCTAGTCCAGTAGGAATAGCTTATATACAAATAAAATATCGATAACCCCGTAAACCACAACACCACAAAAAAATTTGCTACACAAAATACAACAAAATACTTATAGGCAAGCGGAATAATTACCTTTGCCAGGGGGTTTTCTTTATTTTAACGAAACTTAGGAAGGGGCGAAGTTTGACGGGGTGGTCGACACTCGCGCCGTCTTTACCCTAACCCAACCATTATCTTCCAGGCGATGTTAATCGAAGATCCGCTATATAAACTCACTCTAGCTCATTATATTACCATGCCTCACAGAAACGTTCACGATTTTAGCAATTCACTTCACAATTATTATACATGTTTATTCACAGTGATAAAATAACAGTAAGGGCGAATACTGGCCGCACCATACTGTTAGTTACTTAATTAAAATTACTTTAAATAAATTAATACAAAACTTAATGATAAAAATTGACTTCCAAAAATTCATAAAATAAATAATTATACCAATAAAAAATTATTAAAAAAAGATAATTTTGGCAGCAGCAGCAACAAAGTTACAATCACGTTAATGATCTATAAATATTTAATTTGTCGCCTGTGTGGCTTAACATAAATAGTTGTTGTTGCACATACAACAGCTGCAGCTGCATCCAGCGTTTAGCTCTCCTTGTGCAGCGCTATCTTTCTCTCTCTCGAAAAAGGCCCTCGCTAGGCCGCCGGCTTCTGCAGCTTGTTTTTCGTTGTTTGCTACTCTAGCTTATCGATCGTGAGTTACAATTGTGTTCAAAGTTTAGCTATTCGCTTCAAACTTGTAATATACAAAAACAAAGTATTTTCAGAAGTCAAAGCTCTGGCTTCTAGTCTAAATATATTAAATATAGTTTGCAATGTGAACAACAAAACTATCAAAAAGCTGATAGCACAGTTAACAGTTAATTTAGAAAAAAATGTTAATTGAAAAAATTAATTACAAATAATAAATTTCATTAACAAAATTAATTTAAGAAAGGTTTTATTTTAAAATCATATTAATTTAATAAAATTAAGGGAAAAGTAATAATATTAATACATTTAATTAACTAAATTAAGTTTAAAAAGTTTAATTTAAAAAATAGTAAGAGCGCTGTAGTCAATTGCAGTACACCCTTAACCCCTCGACTAAATATATCATTAACCCCTATTAATACACCCAAACCCCCAAACGGCTTTTCGATTTGCGTCCAAGTTTCGTATCAAGGCCGTACAGCGAGGTATGGGTGTATATTATAGTTTTATTTGTAAATTTCCTTTCAAACAGTTTTGCACAAAATGTGTACAGGTCTGCAAATGAGCTCTGTCGACAAACACTTGAATATTTAGCAATCGTAGGTATCGATATTCGAAAAACAAAGGCATTTATCGAAAAAATAAAGCAAACCTGATCTGTGCCGGGTAAACAAGAACCTATATTCCAAATTTGAAATCTCTTCCTCTTATAGACTCTGGGATCCGTGTCTTCATATAATCGGACGGACATGGTTATATCAACTCGGATGTCAATGTATCGACTCAAGTGTCTATTCATTTCTTGCATATTGGTTGGAATTCCGAAATCAATGTGCAGCGTCCTATTGCTGACATAAGGTGGAGCACCAGAGTTGTCTCTGGACGATGTGAATACGCAAGGAGTTTTTTTTTGTACTGGTTTATTTCATGATAAATGCGTGGTTTATATACGATAATCTTTGCTTAGGGCTAGTTATTCTATTTACATTTGACCCAAACAGTCAATCCTTATCTATGCACTTACAGATACCATGCTTTAATATTTTCTAATTTACGACGCTGCGTGTGATAACATCTGCTGACTTCAGACCTGCGACAGATGGTGCGAGAAACAATGTTTACATGCAACCAATGAGTCGAGTGCATATTTGTTTCATTGATTCTGTGTGCTATCAACAGCGTAAGATTTTTCTGCTTTTGAAGAAATCATACGTACTCCCGGCCGTTGAATGCAGATTCAACTATCATTTAATCTAATGGTGAAAGGTTGATTTCCAGAGGGAAGTTCGCATCTGGGTGTCATTGATGTTTCGGCTTCCTGAGGTGATCCATTTGTTATGCGCCATTTTTTGACACAATAAATTGTTAGCATTGTCATCAGAAATGATAATCCAATGTACATTGCAATATGTTGATGCTCAATTGGTTGAATATTTGCGTGGTAGATGAAAATGTTTGTTTGGGATGAGTTCCTTTGTAGTTCCTGAAGCTCGTTGTAGCCTAAGATACTCATATCTTTTGTTGTTGTAGTATCTGGTCGTTTGGTTATTGGTTTATTGTCCTCCATGTCTCTAAATCGAGCGTATGAAGTCGACAATGATGTTTCCATAACGCTTTGGCTTGTTACAGTTATTAGTGCCTGCCTTTGCTGTAAACAGTCCAGTATCATGTAATTGGATATCTGATGTTCCATCGGTGCAGACTGTAGATAATTTTAACGGACTCTTTGTTGCAAATATCCAACGGTTCATTCTATACATATTTTGCCATATAAAGATATTATTGATATTTCAATCTGTCATGATGCATCTGTATTGTTATGGAACAGTTTCATTTCGCAGCTCATGTTGATAGGGAAAAGTGATTGTTTACTGTAGCAAATGAAATCATTTGTAGATCTTGAATGACAGTTTGCCATGTCTTCCGTAGACAGCTTCACAAATTTATTTCGATAATTGTTGATAGCAATGAACGGTGCTCGAACTTTGAACACTTGAAATCCACGTTTGCTTATATCTGGTATCGGTATCAAATTGTACAGATCCAGTGTTGAGGTTAATACCAATGGCAATTTTATTTTAATGATGACATGATTGTCTACTACAGAGCCTTCTGCATTCATCATTTTGAAGCCCGCGAGCATGTTCTCTGAGGTAACATGAAGCATTTGATCTGGTCTTAAATGATCTCGTATTTTGTCCAATTGATCTCTTAACTGCTGTGCTGACACTAGAAGAGGGCTTATGGTATTGTGACGTACATCAGTCAATATATTAATGATCTCGCCTTGCATGCGTTGAAGATTGGAAACTATAGCCGTGAGCTGTGACGTCAGCGTAATGTACCATTGAAACGTGTGGAAATCAGACACATCTTTCATAACAATCTTAATTTTGTCTTCGCTTTGAGTAAGCTATTTCATCTCGTTTCAATATGTTTATCGTGGAGTCAATCAAACAGGTTTGATTTTGTAATAACTCCAGGAGATGGTTATAATTTGCCTTTACTTCAAGTATCGTTTTTGACATATGTATTTTGTATATGTAAAGTCTAACACGCCAAACAACCTACTGGCGATGTTTCCCACGATGTCCAATGCTGCTCTCTGGTCAGTCAGTCAGCATGTCAGTAACATGTTTTCCATGAATAATTCTTAATCTATCTGACGGGCGTTAATTTTGGAACACATTTGTCCAATCTTTGTAGTACCTTTCGAAAATGTATCGAAAAAATTTATGTCGGTCCAGTAGGGTCCTAAGTCCAAGTAGGCGACTAGCTGTGTTGTTCAAATCCTTTCGAAAAATATGCCAGGTTTTGATCGGAATTGAGTTACGTTTATCGATTGTGCTAATGTTAGTGGTAAAAGAAGCAACATAACCAACGTTGTTGTAACCAATGAACCGATATTACTCTGCCTTGTTTTCTTGCGGTGTGAGCTTTAATCTGATTCCTCGCCTTCCATAGGACCATCTACTGGATGCTTGTGGGTGGGTTCCTCTTCATTAAATAGAGGAGCTAGATGTTGAATTTCTCGCTTAAAAATTCCTTTGAAGGTTTTTACGTCTACAACCCTCACGAAATTATCCATTCCAAGGTAGACTCGAACGATTCTACCCATGGGTCATTGTAATACTGGCGTGTTGTCTTCCTTCAGTAGAACCAGTGCTCCTACTTTGATGTTTGCTATCGATCTTCTCCACTTTGGACGTTGCTGCAGCGGATATTGGGACGGCTCACTGTCGGCTTGCGCGGTTAGTGGTTCTCCAATTAGAAAATGTCCTGGTGTTAGTGCAGTATCATTCGGTTCATCGTATAGAGGCGTTAAAGGGCGATTGAGTATCGCTTCTATCTCGTCTATGACGGTTTCAAACTTTTCATATGTCAAATTTGCAGTTGTCAATTTACTGTTTGAGGAGGTAGACTTGATGTGAACTTGAATTCCTCAACTAGCGAATTCCTGAATTATTGTAGACTGAGCCTTTTTAGTAAATATTGCTTTCTATAGCTCCTGAAGCTCCCTTTTTTGCTCCCACGAAATTTGTTGCGTTGTCATAGTGCAATGTTTGACACTTTCTACGGCGACTAATGAAGCGTAGTAGTGCTGATAGAAATGCCTCTGTGATGAGATCGCTTACCAGTTCCAGGTGAATTGCCTTTGTAGTGAAGCACCAGAATATTGCAATGTATGCAGTGTTAGGCTTCTTTCCACGAATTTTGTAGTGGATTTTAAAAGGTCCACAATAGTCAACGCCAGACTTAAAAAATGGTCTGGCTTGTGTGACCCGAAATGGTGGTAGATTTCCCCATAATTTGACCCCCCATTAATTCCGGCTTTGATTTAGTGCACTTGATGCAATTTTGAATAATATTTCTGGTCATGCCTTTTCCTTTCGGGATCCAGAATGTCTGTCTTGATATGGTCAGCAACGCTTGCGGACCGCAATGCATATTTTCCTTATGAGTTTTTCCAAGAATCATTTTTACGATTGGGTCAATGTGTGGTAATAGCATTGGGTGCTTTGCGTCAAAGAAGAGATTTGCTGCTTCAAGTCGACCTCCTACTCGCAAGATTCCCTCTTGATCCAAAAAGGGTGCCAAGGCCTTAATTGTACTGTCTCTTTGCGGCTCCTTTTGTCTTTTAATTTGCTTTATGTCGTCCATAAAATCATTCCGTTGTATGTTACGGATAATGATTTTTCTTGCTTCTTGAAGTTCATCGAACTGTGCAATTTGGCTGGTGTGCCTTTTTTCCTTTCGGAAGCGCATCATGTAAGCTATGATTCTGACTAGCTTACTGAATGACCCATTATGCCGAATTTTATAGATGATGTCCTCCTCTCTGGCGACAGTCATTATGGATCTCTGACTAATCCTTGGGGGGTTTGGGTTTTCCAACTCATCCTTAGTAGTGACAAACGGTGGTGGCCATTTTAAAGGTGAGCCATGTAGGAACAGTGGACCATAAAACCACTTACTGTTTTTGGCGAACTTAGCAGCGTCTATTCCTCTGGATAGTAGCGGCATTATTCTCCAGGCGGACATGCCGCCATTCCTTTGTAATTGCTAGTTCCTGGATCGTCCCAATTCTTGTGGCACAAATTTGTCCCGAATGGATGGTGGACAATTAATCCATAATAGTACAATCCTTGAATCCGACCAATATTAAGTTGGTGCGTTTTCATTGATATGTCTTCTTTCATTTTGCGACTCACTGAGCTCCCAATACAGCAGCCTTTAGTTGCAGGCGTGGGTAAAGTTATTGTGTTGATTGTGGCTAGTTATGATTTGGCACGGAACAATTGAACCTTGTTTGTCTTTATGTGTTGAATTATGTATACTGCAGCTCCAAATGCCTTTTCTGAAGCATCAACAAATGTATGAATTTCTGTTGATACAGGAAATTTTCCACGAAATATGTGACGTGGCACTTGAATAGTGTTGCGAATTTTCAACTCTCCCTGTATCGTTTCCATTCCTCCTGAATATGAACTGGAAGGTTTTCTTTATAATCAAATCCTTCCTTTGTTAGAT